>RJWJ010014925.1:0-37088 GCA_004363605.1 Indri indri | reverse complement strand
AGCAAAAGTCCTGGTGTGAGACAAATTAAGACAGCACCGGGAGCTATTTAACAAATTTCGTTTTCCAGTGCCTATACTGGAAATTAGATGAGCAACTTGGTCCCAGAGGTCGTTTTCTTCATGCGGACTCAGGCTGTGAACTTCCCTTTAGAACCAGAAAATGAATAGATTTAAGATAGGCAGATGAATTTTGGAGACAATTTCTTTAGAGGAGAAAAATCATATACCTTAGAAACTGCCTAGTTGTTTCAGTTTGGCTGTTTCCAGTCATGTGTGCCATTTTTTACTTTCTACGTGTATACATACTGAAGTCTCTAGTATTTACTTCTAACTCTTTTAATGGTTTTATTTTCCAGTATGAATAATAAACAGTTGCACAACAAACTGTGATTTTAAGGATTCATATATTGTTTTTTCACTTTTCTCTACTTTAGGTGACCTCTAATTTTTTTTTTTTCTAACCCCGAGAGTGTCTGATTGACCTAGATATTAAACTGCAAACTGGGAAGAAATTTCTTATATTGAGAATTTTAAAGGACAGAACCAAAATAGACAAAATAGAAAAAGGAGAGATAAGAAAGAGCAAAAGAGAAGGTTTAAAGCATTTAAAAATATTCCTGGGGAGGTGGACAGAAATAACAAACACTTCCACAAATGTCTTGGGGTGTTTTATGGCACCGCAGCATGTTTTGTAGGAAAAAAAATCATGACTCGGTACTTTCTATAAACAAAGCACTTTTCACCAGCATCTCAAAGAGTATTTTTTCATTCATTATTTAATTGACCCTTTCTCAATTTTTATAGTGAGAATCCGGAATAATAAAAGATTTCCCGTAATTTTCCCCGCATTTTGTGTGGGAGGGTGGGAGGGGGATGACAATAGATAGAAGATGGAGAAGGCAATTGATTGACCCATCTGTGCCCAGTAGCTTCTTTCAGGCAGGGGTGAGAGAATTATAATTACAGGGATCTTGGCATATCGGATAACTTGAGACTGAAGATGGGGTACAATAAAAAAGGACTGCCACAAGCAAGGTCCCAGCAAACTTCCTAACTTCCAGGTTTTATGGCAAATCCTTCCCTTCCACATAACATTCAGGTGCCCAGTACCCTTACAATGGCTGCCTCCTCTGCTTTTCTTCTTTTTCCTTATACTTCCAAGTCTTTTTCCTGGAAAAAACAAACGAACAAACAAAACTCCTCACCAATCCCGCATAGCAAAGGAGAAAAGAATTTCGAGGCAAGTGTATACTCCTAGGAGAGGAATAGGTCAGTTGGTCTGGCGATGGAAGGAGAAGTGTATTATTCCTGGAATTTTACAGTGTTTGTGCGGGGAAAACTGGGAGGAACAAAACAGAGGCAAGGTGAAACGAGGGTGGAAACTTGCAAAGCATTGCTCTTCTTTTAGAATCCAAGCAAATGATATGCTTCATGGATTTTGTCAGAGCCAATATCATGAAACACATCAGCCCTGCTCATCTGTTTCCTCTCCAATGACTTATTTGTGACTAAGGTGACAATGGGCTCGATCATAAGTCTGATACTCAGATCAGATTTTATTTTCTAGCTTTAAGGAGATAGATTTATACTTTAAAAGGGTGGATTATTTCTTGGTCATTCTATGCCCAACATTTTTCTATGTTATATTTTGTCAAGGTCATACTCTTGAACATAGGAGCTGAAAATGGGACAGAGAAAAAAATGAAAATAACATATCTTACAATATTTCATGTGAGTTGCTTTGTACTATTTTCTGATTCCAAATCTGAGTCAATAATTTCTCCCAGACAATTGGATGTGGGGTTGAATATAAGATGTCTGCTGAACTCTAAAGGGGGATTTTAATTACTTTTGTGATTTATTACTTACTGGGATAATTCCTGAGAGTCAGCAGAGTTGCTTACCAGAGCCATGAGAAATAGCTGGTTGTAAGTTACAAGTGAGCCACATTAATCATTTCTGGAGTTTTGTCAGTGTGGGCTTTCACCCCATGAAGCTTCTACCCCAAACAGTGAGCTGTAATATGCTAACCCTGCATCACCACTCCTTCAGATCGAAAATTAAGGTATCTCTATCTTTCCCACCCTGGTTACATTTTGCAAAAATATTGTTGTATATGACTAATCTGGCTAAAGGCAATAAGATGAGCCAGGTAATGTCTGCCCTAAGTTTGAATACACTTTCATTAATTCATAGATTCAAGAAATTAAGTTTTGTTTTGTTTTGTTTTTAGGGCCTACTCTCTTTTATTAGTGCACCATTCTAGGCGCTTAGTCCATAATAGTAAATAAAATCCGAGCCCTCACTCTCATGGAGCTTACAGTCTAATGGCGGGAGACAAGAGACAAATAAATTTGTAAAATTCATCAGGTGATAATAGAAAGTAAGAATAGGAATGCTATTTTATGTGGGATGGTCAGGAAAGGTTTCTTTGCTACGGGAATATTTGTGCTGAGAGCTATAGAAACTGAAGAGGAGACAATGATAAAACATAGGAAAGAGCTTATTTACCAGAACATTCATACTTAAAGGGCCTGAGGTGAGTATGCCGGAGGGAAAAGAAGGAGGATGATACGGCTGGATTAGAATGATGAAGGTAGGAAGTGATCAGAGAGGTGGTCTGAAAGTCAGCTGGAAGCTGGATCATGCAGAACCAAGATCACAGTGTGTTGAAGGCTTAAGAAGTGATATGATCACATATGTGTTGTATTAGCGTCACTCCGGTTAATGCAGGCAGAGGAGATGACAGGAGGTAAGGGTGGACTTAGGTAAACTATTTGAGGTACTGCTGTAAATCACCAGGTGAAAAATGAAGGCTATTGAGAGTAATAAGAAGTAGCCACATTTATGTATCATTCAAAGGCATATTTGAGGAAAAATTATCCACAAGTAAGAGTAAGAATAACCATGATGACTCCAAGGTTTATAGCCGTGTCGGATGGTAGAATGGAGATTCACATGATGACATACTTGACTGGGGAAAGAGTAGGTTAAGTGTGTTTTGAATTAAGTTTATTTTCGAACTTATTAAATCTGAGGTTCTTTTAGGCACCTAAAGACAGAGGTCTCGATTTCAGTAGTGAAGTCCATGTTGGTGGAAAAACCTTGGAAATTCTCAGGTGGGGTGACATTTAAAGCCATGGGATTAGACGAGATCAGTTAGAGAGCGAGTATAAAGTGAGGACACAGAGAGAAGACAAAGAAAAAAGACCAAAGCCCTTGTTACTCTTGCATTTAGAGCCCAGGATGAAGAGATGAAAAACAAACAAAAAATTAAACAAACGGACACCGAAAGGAGAAGTTAGAGGAGGAAGTAATCCAGTAGTGTCGGGTAAATCAAATGCAGCAGTCACAAATGTGCCGCCAGCAGTTGGAGTAGGATGAGGGCTCGGAGATTTCCTTTCAGTTTGTCAACTTGGTCGTCCCTGTTATCGTTGGCAAAACTCAGAGCATCCTCCCCACCACTTATCTCAAGAAGCAATTGGCCACATAGGCCTCATTTCCAAACTGAAGCCCAAAGCACTTTTTATAAAAAGTGGTATCTGAGATAGCTAACTCAACACAAAAAATTAAAATTGACACTAGTAGAGGAAATAAGAAGTCAACACCTTTTTCTATTTTGCAGATAAAATCATGTCACATTCACAATTATATAAAGAAAATCTGGATTTTTCTAGTTTTTCCTGTAATGGGAAATATACATTGATGAATAACTTTATTTTCAATTTAGTGAAACTTGTGCCAAATCTAAGAAAGTGAGTCATTCATTTAAGAAACTAATTGGAATGGTTGACCATTCAAAAGATTTATTTTTTGACCATTTGAGTCCGGAGTCATTTGTTAGAGGGATGTTCTTTTTTCACTTGTAATGATGCTAGTTGCTTAAGTTTGAATATGTTCTATTTTTTTTATCATTATTCTTAATGAGTGGCAATTCAATGATGTGACCAATGCAAACTATAGTCAAAATTTTACTGGTTATAACCCAGAATCTGTTTTTAATTATTGCAGTCATTCTGGTTCCAGGATAACATCCTTCATCTTATTTATATTTTCAATTTATGCATCTGGTTTTTATATATACCAATAGAGGTTTGTCACAGCACCCAGTGGAGTTCAATAAATATCTTTAGAATGCATGAATAAGTGAGTATATTTTTCCATAGTCTATTCCCTCATTTGTAGGTAAACATTACGGAATTGTCTGCCTACTCGGTTTTGATGCAAGAAAAAAACATCTGGGAAAACAAATATTTTGACTCCATCTTTTTACTGGAAAATAAAATACCAAACTTTCTGATGCCAAATTTTATTTAAAAATTAGTTATGTGTAATAACATTCACAGAGTATTGCATAACATATATGAATTCCATATAACCCACCAAATCTTAATATTATTGAATGCTTCTTATCAATTTTTTAAAGCCAACCCCTGCTCTTCAGAAATCCTTCCCTAATCTGCTCTTAAATCCCCAATCTACCATCCTTCCTGTTTCCCTGTCTCCCAGAATCCATTACATGCAACAGTTATTTGTGTCATTGTACCTAAATCACTTTATTGACAGAATTTATTATAGTTCATCACCTTAACTAGATTCTATATTCTTTGAAATCAAGACCTTAACTTAACCAACATTATATTCCCAATCTTGGGCACTGTGTCTGGCAAGTATTAGTTACTCATTAAATGTTTATGGGTAATATATGGGTTAAAAGAAAGACCCCCTACAAATGTATCATTTTTTAATGTTGTTCATGTTACAAGAGGCATTGTTCCACACATCATACTGTGTTTATTTTATGAGGATTCATAGTAGAAATTAATTGCAATTCATACAGTCAGAAAAAATAAATAAAAAGAACAACAGTAAACTCTTCTTCAAGAAGGCAGTCTGTTTGGTTCTTCTGTATGAACACTTTTTAACCTGTTGGTGATTATAATCTTTGCTTCCAACCTGGGGTGTACAAAACTGAATACTTAGCTTACCTCTAGCGTCTCTGAAGATAGTTGCAACATACATTAGCTTTATTTTCCTATCCAAGTCAGTATGATGCAAAAGTGCAATGTCTGTCCATTAAATTATAAAATTTTAATATGTAGTCAGAAAATATCAATTATGAAAATGAGAGAATAAAAGAAATAAGGTGTTTAATTGGCCATCCACTGGGAAGAAAAGAAAGTGGGATGGTAAGGCATTGGTTTAGTTTCTTTCAGCAACTATTCTAAGTGGCCCAGGGAAACTTCAGGTCCCCTTCTAAGATCAGAAACCAGACAAAGATGCCCACTCTCACCACTTCTATTTAACGTAGTCCTGGAAATCCTAGCCAGAGCAATTAGGCAAGAGAAAGAAATAGAAGGCATTCAAATAGGAAAGGAAGAAGTTAACGTGTCCTTATTTACAGACAATATGATCTTACAAATATAAAACCCTAAAGACTCAGCCAAAAAAAAAAAAAATAAACTATTAGAACTAAGAAACAAATTAAGGAACATTGCAGAGTACAAAATGAACATGGAAAAATTAGTAGCATATTAGAAGAAAACATAGAGAAAATATACTATGATGTCAGTCTGGATAACGATTTTTTAAATATGACCCTAAAAGCTCAGGCAACAAAAGTAAAAATTAGATAAATGGGATTGCATCAAAGTAAAAAGATTCTGCACAACAAAGGAAACAATCAACAGAATGAAGACACAACCTACAGAATGGGAGAATGTATTTGCAAACCATACATCTGATAAGGGGGTAATATTTAAAATATATGAGGAACTCAAACAATAGTAAAAAAAAATTAAAAAATGAGAACAAAACCAAGCAGACATTTCTCAAAAGAAGAAATACAAATGACAAACAGCTATATGAAAAATACTCAAAATCACTAATTGCAGCTGAGTGAACTGAGCATGTTTGGTGTATTCACTATCTCAGATTTTTTCTGTGTCTCCTTGGAGGCAGTATAGGGCTGTGCTTACTCTCCAAGCTTAAGGCAAACTGATTTCTGAACATGAGCGTATGTATTTCCAGGAAAGCAGAGTAATGCAATGAGAGTAATTTCTGTCACAGTGCTTGCCTTTCCTAGATTATGATTATGCAATAGAATTCGCTGGTTTCTTGTTTTTTATGTGCATACCCATTGCCAAGTAACCTCCAGGTGCATGAATAATAACAACAAAGATGCAGTGAATAGCAATATTAAAAAAGAAAACTACTTGTGGTAGCACTACAATAAACATAATGTGTGAACAGTGGCTTGCAACCTTGACAATGTTGCCCCTTTGAGAGAGACAAATTTAAAATCATGGTCTTAAACCACATCAGGAACATCCACTGAGAGGATCTCAGTTGGATTCACAAACAAGTTTTCAAAGGAAATAGCCATTCCTTCATTTCACACTGGATAAATCTGGGAGCCATTATCAAAAGTATAGGAACTAATATTAATTGCAAAGTGATGTCACAGAGACAGACATCATCACAAAACTGACCAGCAAGAAAACTTTCAAGAATTTGTGACAGAAAAGTTAATACTGCACCCCGGAATCAGACAAAAGTGCCCCAGGACAAGGACTATGTGTAGTTGGCATTTTGAAAATTTTTGTTTATGCAGTCAACCCAGATATTTTGTCAGCAATATTTACTTAGAATCCACTGTATATTGAATTGTATAAAGCATATAACAGAATGAAATAAAAGCTATTGCATTGTCTGTGAACAGTTTATGAAACACTGACGCCTAAAAATAAATGCGAGTTGGGTTCCTCGGCACCTAGAATTGTAGCAGGAGGCAAGTAAAAGTCATTTTAGACCCACAGCAGACACACCATCTACAAGTGAAAAAGAAAGAGATCATCCCGATAATGTCCATCTCAAAAAAGACGAAACCCTTAAAATTCAGTGCACAAAGGGTGCCCAGTAAATATTATTGATTATTTGATTTAGCTGTGTAAACTACTGTTTTCAAAGTGCCAATTACGTGTAGACCTGTACTTGATGTTTAACTTCGGAGTCCTGTTTTAATTTTTTTTCCTCATAAAATCTTCGCAGTTTACTTATTAAACCATTAAAAAGAGACTAGATAGACAAGCATCTATGATTGTCAGATGTTTATTTGTTATTTAAAAAGGGGGGGGGACAGTTTTTGTGCTCCCTCCCAGATGTGTTTTGCTAGAATATTCTTATTTCTTATGCTGATGGAAAGAGGTCTTAAAGACACAGCCCACTTATGAGGAATTAAGGTTCTGGGAAAGTGCCTGGATTTGTAATTGCTACAAACAGCATAAAGCCGAATAAAGTCACCTTCTCATCTAGCCCCATTATATATGTTCTCCTAAGCCTTTCCACATTTAATTGTAAAAACAAAAGGAGAAAAAATCTGTCACGTCTCCCGTTGTAGCTAAGGGTATTTTCAAAATACTAAAACAGGCAGAAATAAAGGGGACAATTGAAACAAGAACTCACTTTCCAGCTTTTAATTTATTCTTTTTGAATTGAAAAGGCAAATATTAAAAAGTAAACTCTCAAAAGGCAGGTACAGGACTGAGAGACATTTTGCACGTGGAGTCAAAAGTTGGGAAATATCCTTAGTTAATTAACAGATCTATAAATATACCTCCACTGCCAAAACAGCCTTGCTATCTCAGCTTATCTTCAAGCCTCTGTTTAACTACTTGGGTTAGCTCTACATTATGAACAAAATATATCACATAATTTCTATATCACAGAGATCAGAGAAAGATACAAAATTCATTGGCAAGAAACATGTATATTCAAAATTCCTAAATACTGTTTGTGATTATCTCACCTTGAGAGATAAAGAAGAGCTAGCATCCAGTTGCTTCTAGGAATTGCAAGTTCTGTGATAAGAAACCAGTTGTAACAGCATTGTAATCATTCCTGCCTACCAGAAATTGTATTAGTTGCTCTAGTTGCTAAATGTTACTATACTAAAAAAGATAGAAGAATCAGATCAATGTGAAATAAAACCTTGCTTCAGTGCAACTGTTTTAGGAAAGATAAAGTACCAAGGAGCTGGCCCTTTTCTCTGGGGAATTGATCTGAAGTGAACTCTTAACAGGACTAAAACATGGTCACAGGGTGGGGATAATGCTGTATACATCTTTGTTGTTTCAAATGTTTCCTTGAGACTCAGTTTGACTTCTCAGCTTTTCCTCACAAAGCACCATACTCAGAAGGGGTCTTGGCCTTAGTCAGTGCAAGATCAAAAAGTAATCTTTACCAACATACCCTTGGCCAGCTAAATTCATGATTGTGTGAGTATACTGCCTTGTATCCAATGCTCACAAAAACAAAAAGATGGCAAATTGGTGCCAGAAATAGACATCTGTTGTGTTTTTCTGCCTAATTCATTTTTAACCACTAAGGAACTACCTGTCCTTTTCCTATTCGTTCTTGCAAAACTGAAAATTTCTGTGTATTGGCTAGCTTGCAAGATCTAAAGCTTATCTTGACTAATTATTTTCAGATTCTGCACAAACTGATTCTTAGTATATGATTGTTTAAGGTTTGATGAAAAATTATGTCCTGTTATATTCCATCTGACTCATATGATTGTTTCTTCCATTCCATCTAAGTTTTATTTTTGGACTCACACTTTTCTTTTTTTTTTTTTTTTTTTTGAGACAGAGGGTTACTCTGTTGCCCCAGCTAGAGTGCCGTGGCGTCAGCTCACAGCAACCTCAAACTCCTGGGCTCAGGAGATCCTAACTGCCTCAGCCTCCCAAGTAGCTGGGACTACAGGCATGCACCACCATGCCCGGCTAATTTTTCTATACATTTTTAGTTGTCCAGCTAATTTCTTTCTATTTTTTTTAGTAGAGACAGGGGTCTCGCTCTTGCTCAGGCTGGTCTTGAACTCCTGAGCTCAAATGTTCCTCCCAGAGTGCTAGGATTATAGGTGTGAGCCACCACACCTGGCCTAGACTCACACTTTTCATGATATGTGACTTAGTTCTTCTATTTAGGGCTTCAGTTTTCAATTCTCAACCTAGCTGTTCTTTAACCTCAATCATGAATTCTTGAGAGAGCTATCTACTTAAAATATATTTTTATTTTTAATAAGAGGGACCAATTTCTGATATAGTTTTATAATCATCAAATTGTCTAGTGTAATTCAAGCATGTATACCTTTACCCCTTTAGATCAACATACATACACACAAAGAATCTTTTAAGTAGAATGCAAGGATTCCCTGGTACTGGTAAAATAAGATTGCTCATAATTATTATCTCCCATGTAAAGAGAGTAATATCTGGCTTGGGTATGCGCTTCTTTATGAAGCCTGTAAGAAAAGCATTGGTATAATTAACATACATCTCATGATTGGATCCAACGCCTTAATGGTAGCAATCATCTTCCTGACATTAATCTCTAATTGGATACCATATAATCATCATGCTCCATTGCTAGTCATAATCCATTTGATTGAACAAAATTAAAAATTTTTCCCTTTATTAGAAGATACCAAAGTCACTGGCAATTAATTAAAACATACCTATGCCGTGGATACTGGAATGACAATCCCTTCACAAATTATTTGTCACCCACTATCAAAAGTTGATAATGGCCCTTCAAAATCACTGAACTGCCCCTTCACCATTTTTCCCATGGCTGTTATCCTCTCTCCATCCAATTACAGTCATCATTATAGTTGGTAGTGCACTATGTCCTGCACCTTTAACCCCTCACTTGGCCATACAATCTTTAAAAGCAGGGACTACATTTATGAACAAAGCCTAGCCCAGCGTCTTTGACTTTATAGGTGCCTGAAACATCATTGTTGAAACAGGGGATCCTTCTCCTTCAGTAGAGCAAAATGAGTGTGCTGAGTTTGGTGTTATAGAGAAAAGAAGGGTTTTATTATCAATTATACTGAGAAAATGTTGGATTTATTAAAAGCACAATAGATTTTGTAACTTCAGAACTTTTAATGTTTTAATTGATAATTAAATGGCACATTTATCAGCCACCAAATTTGGTGAATCATCAAAGGGTAACGAGTACAGGTTATAACTTACAGTCTTTCTCTGATTTATTTCACCACAATATTTCTGCAGATTGCTCCTGAGGGCTAAGTTCTGAAGATCCCATCTTGGGAAATATAGTGCAATGGTCAAGGATACGGAATTTTGAAAATGGACTGTGCTCAGTCTTTCCCTCTGCCACTTACTACCTGTAAAATCTTATGTAAATTACCAAACTAACCCCAATATAGCCCTAATAAGATTCCTAATATAGAAAATGGGAATAATGATAGCTATACATGATTATGTTGTAAAGACCAAATATAAAGACATATGTTAGGTGTTTATCAAAATGCCAAATATTTAAAGAATACTATTTTTTTTGAAAAATTTTAATTGAATTGATTCAATCATATGGGTTATCTTAGCATTATTTATTGATGGCTCTTAACTTTCCTTTATACTCAGCCAGTTTTCAATTTATCCTCCTCTGATAATCCCTTTCTATTCCCACAAATCGAGACATGTATTAAAGGACCTTTTAATTAATGTCTAAGCTCAAAGAACATATAGAATCAAGCCCAAGTCCAAAGGCTTTACGATGGGAATTTAAAAAATACCCTTTAGGAAAAGTGCTTCTGTAGAGCTTCTCATGATATTTCAGTTCTTTAGTTTGCTAACCAAATCAAGCAACTTCCCCATATAGAACAGTGTTTTGTTTTCCTTGTGGGCTGTTATTTCCATTCTTTGACCAACGTTCACCTCATTAATTTATACTTGCTTGAAGAACAAATCTATTGTCAAGTATACATCCCAATGACTGTGCAAGCTCTTTGGAGAACTGCTCTCTCTCTTGCAAGAGGTTTTGGAGAAAATGTGCTTTCTTTCTAGTTATTTTCAGAAATCCTCCCTCTGTTTCAGAGACAATTCTTTTTAATTTTGGCCTTTTGTGCTTGTGCAATAGCAGGTTTAATCCAATCAAGGAACAGCTTTCCTTCACTAGGTTATCAACTACAGCCGGAGTGAAGGGCTATTGTCTGGCCATGGGCCTGACTTACACAATTTGCATGCTGCCTAATTCTAATTCTATTCTATTCTGTCGTACTGCTGTACTTTACCTGCTTCTTGCTGGAAGAAAAGTCAACCAAATGCAGCAGTGCCTCAATCAATGAAGAACCAAAAAAAAAAAAAAAAAAGCCATGCCTAAACAAAAGGTCATCAAGTGAGCTCAAAGGCTTTGAAAGTAATCAGCAGAGGAAAACGAAAACATACATAAAGAGTCTTTTTCCCTCTTATTGCTACATTCTCTTTACTCTGTCCTCTTCACACAGTAACCCTCTTCTTGAACAAAATAATACCTACCTATCAGCATGATGACTTCCGTTTGTGGCAAACTGAAAACAAGCAACCACAGTAAAGGGAATAGTCACGGAAGAATAGACTTCAGCGGGTGAATAAAAGTCTCTCCCAAAATGAACAAAAGGTGCCAGCAAAAGGGATAGATGCTGTATAGAGAAAAGAAGTATGTCACAAGTTCTGTTTCTTATTCCCAGGATTGTTTGACACTGAGATTTTGCTGTTATAATCAACATGTAAAGCAAACAAAATTAGATAAACAGTAATCCCATGGGAAAGCAGCATCTGTTTGCAAAGGAATAGATTCAAACCCCAACTGCAACAGCTAAGGGATCATTTAATGGGGAGAAAGAGAAAAATCGTTCAGTTAGCACTTAGCCTAGAAATGACAACAACCAATTTTTTCCTGTGCAACTGCATCAATCATTTATAGATGTTCATAGGCAGAGGGCCTTTGCACGTCATTATCACATTCAAGGAAAGCAAAACAACTGACATGTTCTATTCTGCCCAGAATCTGCTAGAGCAAAAACAGCTGAAAATACCTCACTATAGCATTAGAAAACAATTCAAGAATATAACTTTGGCTCATAAAACTTTTGTATATTAAAGCCTAAATGTTGAACACATCTAAGTAGTGGTGGCAAAAATGCTTTGCAATTGATAGATCCTTTCTAATGCAAAGGAATAAAATAATTAATCTGATATCATGGATGTGGACCAAGGTAAGATATTGATTGGTTCATTCTGGAAATATATATTGAGTGTCCACTACTATGCTAAGTGCTGGAAAGTCAATGTATGGTCAGCAGGGTTTAAATCAGTGGTTGGAGAGTTAAGTGGATTTCTTCTCATCCTACTGGCTATAAATTCTAGTCAATATTAGTGGATGATGTAGATTTCAAAGTAAACAAGAAAACCTGAATAACAACAAAGGTAAGATTTTGCTAATAGCCTAGTGTGGCCGACTTGGTCCCCAATATAAGACATAATATAATTACATCCACATTTTACAGAGAAAGAGAGATAGACAAAGAGACAGAGACAGAGAGATAGAGAGTTATGCTTAAGTTATTCACTTTTTGTGAATTCAATTCAATTCACGATTTTTGTGATATTCAATTTTTGTGATATTAATCATTGTATGACTGTTATTAATAAAGCAAGTTAAAAATAATCATCCTTAATTGTCAATATTCCACGTGGTATCTTATCTCTAAGGATGGTCATTATCAATTTATTTCATTAGATATGAACATGGAAGTTTCAACATATCCCCTTAAATGAAGGTGAGCTATGTCACCTTCATTGATATACAAAATCAAAAGATCAGAGTTTGGTTGTAATTTCTGAAGAATGCTACACATACCCTGTTGACATACCCATAGCATCATAAGATGAGCATCACCTGGCTTTAACCTGGTTCTTCAAATTCCATGATTAAATCACATGATTTTTTGCATTTGAGAACCCAGTGTGCACCAAACGAATGTTCTTTTTTCCCTTCTATCTTTCCCAATGTATTTATACTATAGTTGTTATCTCATTTTCAGGCAGCATAATTGACTGTATTCTAGTTTAGACTTTTATTGTATCTCAATCATATAAGAAAAATGCATACAGCTCTTCAAGGAGCCAAAATGAATTCTGATCAAGTTGTATGTTCTTGCCAAGTCTCCACCATGTCAATACTTCATAGACAGCAATTAATGTGCCTTGGAAGTTCATTTTACTTTGACAACACTATCTTCCATCTTCCCGAAAATATGCTGATCTTGCAAACTCAGTAGTTTATAGTTTCATTGATTGTGGAAGAAATGTGTAACAGGACCATTCACCTACAGAAAGCCTTTCTATATCAGGACCACCCCTAGGAATCCAAAGCTTCACAACCTAGCCCCTTAGCATTCCATGAATTCATCATGATATCTATGTACCATATCAGTTCAATGCAAGACAAAGTCATATCCAGATTAGATAAAGCCCCAAGGGCAAAAACAGATAGATACGTGATAGGGTAACAACCTCATATGTGTCCCTCTCTCCTTTGTCCCCAGGTCTTGAAGTAAGTTTCAGTATGACTTGATTTACTTATTCTTCCTACAGATGCAGAGCTAAAGCTATCCTCTAAAAACTTCATTTCCTTTGAACATATTGCAAATCCCTTTCACAAAGGGATTCTTATTCAGTAGGATAAAGAAACCTCCTCTATTCTCTTCTTCAGTGTATCTGTTGTCTTAATTCAGAGACTACATTTCCTATAATCTGTAAACAAAGACCTGGTGTGGTGTGAGAGGAACCTGGGGGAGGGATCTGAAGGCCCTGCAGGGACAAAAGTCCATTCCAGAACAAATGAATAATAAATGAATGAATAAGCAAATAATTGAACACACATACATACTCTTAGCCAGGAGTGTTAAAAATTATGTCACAACCACATACAAAAACAATATACCTTAACCTTTTATTTTGAACAGAAGGCAAACATATCCAAATGACAGAACAGCAGAATGATACAACCTATGTGACTCCCCTGTCATTCTAGCACTTTCTGCGTGCCATGAATCAGTTTTTGCATCTCTACCTTTATTGTCATTTATACCCTACATAGCATTTTACAGATCAAAATGTGATTTCATTTATAGTATTTCATTTATACTTGACAGCCACACTCAGAAGCAGAGTGGCAAGAGATGTACTTCATGTTTCACAAATGATGAAACAAAGAAGTTTTGTTTTGCTTTGTTTTTGTGTTCTGAACTCACCCTGTTAAATGTATACTAAAATCAAGTCTCCTGATTCTCGGGTTAGTGCTTTTCATATACTTCACACCTTGGCAGAAAACTAAAGGATAAATTCAGTTGGGCTTGGACAACCATGGATACCACCAGATCATCTTTTGTTTGCAACAATATGTTTATTAAAGTTAATGTACCCATACTGGAATGCACACAAAACTGGAAGTAAGGTCAAGTCATGGAAATGGCCAAGCATGTCCAAGCAGTGAGATGTAACATTCCAAGAAACATTCATATTCCCCATGAGACAACTAGGCCAGCAATTGAGGAAGAAAAGGATGGCATAAGAGTCCCAAAGTTCAAAGTAAAACTGATCATTACACCAAAAAGGCAGATGATTTGCACAAATTAACATATCAAACTGAATCAATTTATGAGATTTAAACTTTTAAAAAAAAGTCGAGCACATCCAAAAATAGAAGTGTCTCTGATTTCTGGTCTTGGTAGCACAGTAAAGCTTATCTGACATTTTCTTTTGACCCTGGAGCATAGGTGCAGTTGCTTGAGGCCATGTAACTGCTTTACCTATCGGGAGACTGAGTCAGCAGACCTATCTCCCCACACTGTACAGTCACGATGAGCAAGCCCCAGGCATGTCCCCAATTTTTATCTCCCAGTCAGCACTGCACTGCCAGGCATGCAGTTCCCTCATCTCCAGCCAATTCCTGAAAGCACAGTGACAGGTAATTATAAGCGCTAAATAGGCTTGGCATTGTCATTTTCAGAAATTGCTTGCAAAGCACACAAACTCCAGTTGCTGCATTCACCCCACTTCAACATCCAAGACAAATTAAAAGAATTTTTATTTAGAATTTCATATTCCATAACCATTTTGTGATTATTTTTCTCCCTGAAGAGAACTTTTCATTTGCTCTGAGTAAGGGTTTCTTTTTTTTTTTTTTTTTCTTTTAAACCAAGCTATTTATTGTTGCTGACCAACAGCTCTGGATATTACAGTCAATTAAAAATAAAAGATGGGGAGGCTTCCACTCCAGTGATGTAAGAGATATGGAAAAGTGTCCATTCATCATGCTTCCAAAGTTTTCCCATGGAGGAATTCGTTTCTTAATCTGCCATGTTAGATTGGAACAGCTCTCCCATTTCCTGAGGTCTGTTCATTTAGATAACAATTCAAGTCAGCTTTCTCTACTCCAGTGGTGAGGGGTGGGGACATTATTATTATAAAGTGCTTGGGAGCACATAGTTCAACCTAAAAGAGCAGAAATGCTCTGTGTTGGCTTAAGTGAATTTATGTTTATTGAAGGAAAGCATATTGTGGCTTACACACATTGGTCCCTTTAGGATTCATCTTTCGTGTTTGCTGGCAATTACAATTTTAACTTAACTGATCATGAAAGCACTGTTATCTTATGCTCTCCATGTCTCAATCAACCTTTGAAATGTACACATCTCACAGTTGTCAAACACAAATTTTTGTTTGCGTGTGTTCAAAGAGAGAGTAATGTCCTTCCACATTGCTCTTTATTCCGTTTCAACTGTTTTAATCTATTTACCTGCTCAATAATTTCATCATATAACTCAACACTCCAAAGTAATAAACACAGCAATGAAGACATTGGCAATCGTAATTTGGGGAGAGTTGCTGATCTTAAATCCTGAGGGTGTCCGCATAGCACTTATGCTTGTAATTGAGTGGTGAGCGCTGTTTTTTCAGTTTCTCTTCTAATCCAAGTCTGGGACTTCCTGTTATAATAACATATCCTGGTTCAGTCTGAAAAGACTTATAAATTGGACTGGGTGTCCAGAGGTCAGTTCAATAGAAGAGTCAGAGAAATAGGAAGATTGTCAAAGTCAGACATATGCCTGAGAGGATTCTGGTAATTTAGTTTGCTGCCTGAGCATCTGATCATTTATTTAGCTTCCCTGAGAGATTTGGTAACGTTTTTATTTGCTATTTTGCAATTGGAGTTTTTCCACAGAGCTTTGTGGAGAGGGATGGGAAAGAGCAGAACTAGTTAGTATCAACAAATGTTGAAGTATCTCTTCTGGGCACTTAAAATAAATTGCATTCAAAAACAGAATAGGGATGAGGAGAAAAGACACGGGATACTGAGTGGGGAAATGGAGAGATAATGCTGCATCCGTCTGCATTAAGGCACCCACTTCTCATTGTGAACATCATAACAAGAAGGGCTGAATGACACAATTTATGTAATAGAGTTTCAGGGACTAACTAAGGCCAAAGTCTAAATCTTCTGGAATTTAAATGGACCAGAGTATGTATTTTCCAGCAGAGTAAAATAATAACTTATTGATGCCAAATCTGCTAGGGTAATGTTAATGGGGTCAGATAGAACTTTCATTGAAAACCAGAGAACAGAGTTTGGAAGGGTGACCACCTGCCTTCAAGGCTGCTGTATAGGAATCTCTGGGTTGTGTCTATTCTACACTGAAATGCTTGATTAAAAGGAAACCTCCAAATCAAATTGGCTGGCCCATTCCTCTTTGCTGAATCTTTGGAGGTTTCTTGGAAGTGTCAGACTGCAAGATTTCCACCATGATGCAGGTGCAGTCTTGGTTAGTCTGGTTCTCATTGGGTAGGTATCTTTGCTCATTTTATGAGCAAAGATGGCATCTGCCTAAGCAGGAAGTCTAAAGGACATAAAACATACACTTCTTTTGAAAATCCCCTCTTGTGACAGTACCAGAACCTCTCAGGCCATCACTCCCTGCCCTAGTCCATTTTCCCTTTCTGCCAAACACACTGGAAACTTTGGCATGCTAACTCATTCTGAAGTTGCTCGCATCACCTCTAGTCTGACGGACCAACCTCTCTCACCTGCCCACAACTCCAAACACCTGTAACAACTGCCTCCTGGTCAGCTTTTCTGACAACCAGCAGAAACTCCATCCCTATGTACCTGAAATCCAAGGCATCACGTGCTACACAAACCATTTGTTCTCTGACTCTCATGCTGGTATGACTGGTTCCCATGACCCCACTGACAGATGCAGGAAAACTTGAGTTATCTTTTGACCTTTATCTCTCTTCTGCAAATCATATCTCATAAGTTCTCAATGTCTTTCAGTTCCACCCTTGGAGAGAATTGACTCATCATTCTTATCTCCACCATCCTCCTTGTTGACTGATTTGCCTTTTAAATTAGAACTCCATGACATTAATGCCTTGCTCTAAATCTTTGAATGGGACCTACAGAGATAGCCCGGTTTACGTACATAGTTTTAACTTCCTATTTGATCAATTTCCAGTCTTGTTTTGTACTATAGCCCTCACACATTGTTATGGGCTGAATTTTGTCCCCCCAAATTTATATGTTGAAGTCCTAGCCTCTAATACTTCAGAATGTGGCTATACTTGGAGAACAGGCTTTTAAAGAGATGAAAGAGTTAAACCTTTAAAGAGTTAAAATGAGGCTGTTAGGGTGAGCCATAATCCAACCTAATTGTTGTCTTCAGGAGAAAAGAAGATTAGGGCCCAGATATGAATGTGCACAGAGGAAAGACCATGTGAAGACACAGGAGAAGACAGCTGCATGCAAGCCAGAGAGAGGGCTCAGAAGAAACTAACCCCTGACAACCCCTTGATCTTGGACTTCCAGCCCCCAAAATATGAGAAAATAGGTTTTTATTGTTCAAGCCACTCAGTCTGTCATATTTTATGACAATTCTAAAAAAGTAATATACACATGTTGAAACTTAGTAAAACAATATAATTTTCCAGGAATGTTTGTTATAGGAACATCACTCTGATATTTACTGCCCACCATTGTGTACATTCTTTCTGGTATTCAAAGTTTTTTGCTGTGTCTGAACTTATCCTGAATAATTAGCTCAAATGCTTCCTTTTTCTGGAAGACATATTAGATTCCTAAACTTGGATATAATCCTTCTTCTGGTCACCAATAGCACTTTATTTGTAACTCTAGTAAAGTAACTACCGCAGTCTGACACACACTACAGACACAGGTACATTTGTCATTTTCTGTAGCGTACTTTCAGTTCTTAAAAGCAAGCACCTTGTCTATTCCACTGGTGTAGCCTTTATAGTACCTTGAACAATAGGAGATGGGACTATAAGTTCCAATAAGGAAAGGGCCGTGTTTACCTTGTTTATCACCAAGCTTCTGACACCAGCACAAGTCCTGTACAAAAACAGTGTTTAGCACTTGTGGAATAAATATATGTTCAAGTGTGTTGATTAAAATGAAGCTTAGAAGCCATGCAGTTAAATTTCCTCCTTATAAGCATCAAAATTGATGTATTTTGAGAATTTAGTGCCTAACTTTTATTCTCCTAGTTAATCAATAGTCTAGCTAGTGCTACAGGCTGGATGTCCTCAATCCTACAGGCTGTTTTCATAGCATTGTATTGTTCTCCTGGAGCAATATGACACCTTGTGAAAAAGATAGTGTATTCTCAGGGCAGGAAGAAACACTTGAAATCTTTAATACATGTTGTTTTGTATTTTGTTTATTGTGTTAGCTACTTATTTAGAGTGTAAGGCCTTGAGAGAATTGGACCTGGATACTCAAATGTATACGAAGTGACACATTGGATGACAGAAAATGTAGACCGATGCCTGACCATTTACTCAATTGTGGTTCTTTAGTGAGACATCGCAGTTTGTCAGACACCAAGGGATGTTTTACTCTTGGTGTGCGCATTTCTGTGTATGAGTGCACACATGCCTGCGTGCAAACTATGATAAAAACTCACCAAAAATGGAGCTCAGAAAGGGAATAGGGAGGATGGGAAGTGCTCTGATAACAAATTCAAATTACTGTAAGTTTTTTTCTAGCAATTTTTACGGTATAATATTGACTCAGACCATAAAGTATATCCTAAAATTTCAAGTTCCATTAGGCTGAGGTCATTAATTGCCAATATAGTATATTTGCAATAGAACTCATTTTAAGATAATGAAAATGTGTTTGTTTTTCAACAGCTAATAGTTAATAAGACTGACACTTTTTCTAGTGCTTACCCTTATTATACAAGGCTTCTCATCCTCTGCGCTACGGACACATGAAGCAGATCATTCTTTGCTGTGGGGCTGTCCTCTGCAGCGTAGGATGTTTGGCAGCCTCCTCTTACTCTGCCCACTATCTGCCAGTAGCACCTTCCCCAGTTGTGACAATGAAAAATGTTTCCAGGCATTGAAAAGCTTCCCTGGGGAGTAAACTGTCTCCAGCTGAGAGCCACTGCTCATATCAGAAAAGTATTTTTAAGGTAGGTTAACTACTGTTACCAAAACACACACACACACACACACACACACACACACACACACACACACACAATTCCAGTGGCTGAACATAATAGCTTATTTCTTGCTCTAAAGACAATCCAATGTTGGTCTGGATTGTGAGGCTTGTCTCATGGCATGGCCCAGGCTACTGATGTCTCTGCTGCCTCAAAGGTTGCCCCAACTTTTGGTACATAGTCAGCAAGTGGGAGAAGAGCTGGGAGGATCATGACTGGTAGATTTCTACCAGCCAGGCCTGGCCTTGGAGCATAAGCTACCCACTCATATACCTAGTGAAATGTGGACTAGTGAGTTCCTTGGCACTCAGTCACCAGGCCTCTCTTAATTGCAAGGAAGTCAGAAATAGAGTATAGCTTTGTGGAACCAAAGGAAAATAATTTCAGTATTAATGCTTTAGAAAAGTTGTGTTACATTGTATTTCTACTGACTACATTATAGATGAGGGTGCTGTTGGCTTTTGTTGGTCCCAGGAAGTGGTTTATTAGAAGTAAAGGATTCTCTAAAGTGTGCCTCAGTTAGTTTTTTCTGTCTCTGAACCAAAAATGACTGAAGACAGAAAGAGCCTGTCATTAATCACCTTTTGGTCCATTTATAGGGTGGGCCAAATGTGACTTAATGTACACTTAAATAAATAAGTGTATATTTCATGGAGGTTCTTTTGTGGCTCCTCTGAGATTATATGCATTTTTTTAAATTATCTAACATTGAAAGATTCGAAGTTAAAAACAACAACAAATAAATGGATTCTAATGATGAGTAGCCCTTCTTGTGTACAACAAACATTTACGTTCTCAAGAGGGAGGATTGAAATTCTTTTGTGTGGTTTTGATTTTTATTTTCATTGCTAGGAAATTTTTTTCCACTGTTCATTGAACAGAAATACATAAAAGAGCTGGCTGGAATGGAAAGAGTTCTGTTTGTAATCGTGGAGCAGAGCAAAGCTAACACATCCCACAAAGATCAAATCTGTAATCCCAGGCCCATGTTGTCTATACTTCACCTGCTGTGAGAATGACCTGACCCTAGCTAAAATATCTTCCTTCCACTGTATTTTCAGATAGAGTCTATCCTTGGGAGGTTTGCATTTTATACCAGAGCTGTTTTTCAGACTGTTTCCTCTCAATCCAACACATATTATCAAGAAAAATCTATTCAAAAACCCGTACCTATGCCATGGGGTGATGCAAAAACACCAACTCTGCTCTCCAAGAGAGAGTCACAAACAACTAACCACATTCAACATGGACAGAACAGCCTAACTCTGGCATCTTTCACATACTGTAGAGTGCAGGTGATGGGATAATTAAGTTTAATTGGGGGGCTATTATCAAATGACTCAGAAAGAGTTTGAGTGGAACCTTGAAAGGTGTATGACTTTTAAAACTCTGGGGATGGAGAAAAGATAATTGTAGGCTACAGGAATAGTTTGGTCAAAGGTACAGAGGTGTTTTCTTGTATCTACTGTGTTCACCGAGGAGGCGGCAACAGAATATTTAAATGGAGCATTGCCGAAGGTCATGAGCTAAAGACAATCTAGCTCACCCTAGCTCCACTGTACTTATTTAGTTTCATATCATCTACCTTAAACATGCCCTAAATTGACTATTCTCATTCTCATTGCCATAGCTTTACTCATGTACTTTCACACAAACGAAAAGTCTCCTGCCTTTTAAATCTATATTTATACAACTTTAGTTTCTCTTCTTCTTACGGTTTTTCCCTTTGGTAGCTACTGACCCCCTTCCTACTGACCCTCCCCCACCTCAGATTCACATACATTCATCACTTTCTTCCCAGACTGTGTTTTAACATTTAGAGGCAAATACATTGGTGCTATATATTTTCTCATTTCTACATGTGTGTTGGGTTTCATTCAGTTACTTAATTGTAAGGTCCACACGGACAAATAGTATGATTCATACTTATTGACAGCATCCTTCACACCAAAGAATGTTATCAACATATAATGTGTTCACAACAAACTTTCAGTTAAGTGGGTCAAAATCTTAAGGTGATAATAGGATAAACTTTGAGATTTCATTATAACTTTAAGATGCTAGCCAAAACAATGCACGACTTTGGCAAAGATTCACCTTCCGTTTGGCATTTAATATGGTTTAAATGTATCACTGACTGTCCTTCTACCTATTGTGTATCTTTTTTTGACATAGCAGAAGGGTGTGTATATGTAATCCGTTTTCTTGTTCTAGATAGCAGCCTTGCCAACAGGAAGATACACTGAAAAGGACATTTCATCTCACAAAGGGAAGGATAATGTACTTCGACTCATGGAATGCATCTAAAAACTCCAAAATTATTGCAATAAAAGAAGAATTTTTTAAACAAAGGTTAGAACCAGGATTAAGAAAGAATTAAAGGACAAATTACAATTTTGCTAGTTGTGTTTACACAGCAAGCCAAGTTTTACTTGTAGAGAAAAATTTATGAAGGGAAGTTTAGGTAAATGACTAAATACTTAGACTTAGGAGCTGCTCTGCTACAGTTTGAATTCTGGTTTTGCTCAGTTTCTCTCCTGCAAGGGGGGTTATAGTGCATGGTAGAGTTATGCTAATAAACTGTACCTTGTGGCAGCTGTGAACAGAGTTAATGTAGTCAAAATGCTTGCAACAGTATACAGCACAAATCAATCTCTTCTTAAGCATTATAGGATTCCCTAGGTCTCTGGAATTCATTCATGGAGAGTTTTCTAAACTCTTTCTAAAACTCAGGATCTCTCCTTGTCTTTCCTTTGTCTGCTTGGTTCAAGTGAGTTCTCTGTTCATAGTAGATAAATCATGCCAATGGTTCATGTGAATAAAGAATTAAATAAACGGTTGATATAAATAAAGAGTTTGGGCAAAGATCACAAAATTTCACAATTATACAATGGTGAAAAATCTATTGAAACATGTAAGGAGTTCACCAAAGACAAAGGTAAACTCCAAATTAAAATTGTATACAGTCAGCCAGAACAGAAATTTGTCTTACCAGGTATGATACTTCTACTCTATTTTCAAAACCACAAACTATAGCTTTCATCATCTCAGGCACATTTTATTCATAAAATAAAATACACTTTCCTAAAATTTTCTGGCCAACATTTATTCTCGGGAAGTACTTTGCACACCAGTCACATGTACAGAGATGCCTTTTCCAAGCATGGGATTGAAGACTTAACAAGAATTTGACAATTAATGGTCATAAATGAGGTTGATCCACTCTGAGCTGCCTCCAAAGACTTCTTGTTTGCATTCGTGAAAGTAATGGTAAATAATGGTAAATAATATCTCTTTCAATTCTGTAGTAAGAAATATCTTCCTGAAGAGTCTGTAAAAAGTGCCTAAAGGACTGAGGGCAGCATATTTTCAAAAGATTTGCAGACATCTTCACAAATCAGGGATGTTAAGAATGATGTAACTCAGTTACTTTTCTTCTCTTAATACAATGTAATAAAATACCAGAAAAGAATTTAATTTTCCTAGTGCTTACAACAAGTGTTTGATATATAACTGAAGGATAGAAAGACTAACTCTCCATTTTCAAGCTGTTGCAGGAAACAAAACTGGATTGGGCTCACTGAAAACCTGCTTTCCAACGAAAGTGGCAGAAGTCAGTGTACTAATTAATGCAATTTTAAAACTATCAGCTGTTTATGTGAACTTAATTGTTTATGAACATTTCCCCAGACTTGTACATGAGTATCCACATGATAGGGGCAGGACCTAGAACCTGCAGCTTTCTTGACATGGGAAAGGAAAGGCTTGTAATTAATTCATCTGCTATGACTATTAAAAGATGATCCCAGCTTTCTTGCCAAGACTGCTCACAATGTTTTCATGTCTTTCAAAATTAGAAAACTATTAATAATAAATATATACGTTGTTGCCTCAGCAGCTTAAAATGAAAAACCGATTTCATGTACAAAAAAACGCTCAGAATGATACAAGCATTTCAACCAAAAACTATCTGCTTCTCTATCTTCAGCATTCATGTCTCTGTTATGAATATTTTATGGAAATTCATTTTTATGGCATTAAGTTTGAAGCATTGATTTTAAGATTTTAATAGCCACACATATTTTGTTTTATTTCACACAGAAACATAATATATTTAAAAATATAGACCTATTTAAGAGTGGCACTAAAACCTTCCAAAAAGATATACTTTCAAGGTCATCAGATGCATCTCAATGCATAATTTGGAGATGAATGTGTTCTCTGACTGCAGTTCCACTATACTTGGGCTACAGTTTACATAAAAATACAGTTTTTAGAGAAAAATCATCATCTTATCTGAAAATGTTTCCGGGGATAGCTTGTTGCCCAGTGATCCATTCCCACAGATGATGGCAGATAAACTGAATATATTTAAAGGCAAGGAATGACACCTTCTGCTACAAGATGAATTAATTTATCAGGCTTTCACCTTAGGTGGTCTGCTGGTGATGAGGGCTTGGGCACTGGATATCTTCATTGCAGTTGTGTTCCAGGAGAGCAATGCTACTGCCTTCAAATTACATAGAGCTGTGTGCAGGAATAAACTGTAATGTATGGCCATGGCCTTAAACATGTGTATACAGCTTTACTTAGTTCCATAAAATGAAAATCCTGTGCAGGCAATCATTATTTAAACTGATTTACTATTGAAATAGGCCACATACTGCATCTACATTTTTTTCTGTTTTTACAGAGAGATACGAAGAAACATTATTGAGAATTAACATGTTTCTATAAGAGGGATGGAGACAGGTATTGATTGGTGTTTTCTTATTGAGGAGAATATGCTGTACTGGCTATAAGTTAGCATACTTTGAAACTCAAGTACTGGACAAACTGGCCTACAATACAAATATATTTATTATCTCACACAGCAAGAAGCCCAGAGAAAAGGTGTGTTCTCAGGCAAGTTGATTCAGAGGTCCAATGGTGTTATCCAGGACCACATTTCTTTCTAGCTCTCTTTCCACATTTGTGGAGTGTTGGTGTCATCCTCAGACTAGTTTTGCTTATTGTCACAAGATATCTGCTCCAGAGCAATGGAGGCAGAATCTTTCTATTATAATTAGTGGGGAAAAGACCTCAACACTGAATATTAATTATGTTCTTTGATCTAGTTGAGCCTACCTTAATCATGTGTTAACTCCCTCTCCAGTGCAAGTAGCCAGAGGAATGTTTTGCCGGAGCTCTGCTTCTGGAGTGCTGTCAGTTAAGGAAGAATAAATCCTGGAATAATATCAGGGTACCTGCCAATGAGGAAGAAGAAAAAAAATGGTTAATCTTGTATGAATTCAACAGTGTTCACCAGAAATAACCTCAAGACAGACCTGACTATATAATTCAAACAAGCCGTGTACTATTAACCCGACTGACGTATGGCAAATTATCAATCCCTGGAGCTCTTTTTTCTCATCTGTAAAATAAAGATTACAATTCTTTCTCCCAGTATAGTTGGAATGATTGGAAATAATGCTTAGTTGCAATTTACCACAGACCCTGACATGTATAAAGGTACAAAGGTACCTGCTCCAAAAAGGTGGAGAAATGACTGTTGTTTTGTTACAAATGTAATAGACTGTAATATGGAGGACCTTATTGCAGACATGCGGCTAAGAGAGTAGATTTATTTCAAAGAGAAGCCAATGGCAATCTCTAGAATATGCCTAATTATCTTGTAAAGATGTTCATCAGAATCTACTGAGACTTAACCACTTAGAAAATAGCTATGTAGATCCAGTGCCAGCAGACATCACTTAAGAAATAAGTCAGGGACTCCAGGGCCTTGGCTGTCAAGATGCCAGCCATCACATTGGCTTTCCATCCTGCCTGGGATGGGAGGGAATTCGCAGGCTCCAACATCTGCTGTGGACCCTAAAGCCAAATAGGATAACAGGACAATTTCCAAAGGAAATTTTTCTGAGTTAACAAAAATATATGCATTCCAATGGATTGATTTATCTATTTTAGGGCAATGTTATTCTTGACTGTCTCTTAATTGGTACATTCATTATTGTTGTTTAATGTGGTTTTAAACCTGTGAAATCTAACCTAATGGTGTTCATTTGTTATTCTTTCCTTCTACAAAGCACACCCTATCTTCCTTTATAGGATATTACTGTGTTCCAAATAAACTTTCTGTTCTGATTGCTATAGAATGCATTATATAATTGACTCCTATGCCAACAAGGTACAAGCTGGTACTTTAATATAAATTATTTCCCAGACAATGACTCATTCATGGTTTAATTCAATAGATCTAAAATATATTTAGGGCCTGTCTGGTTAACTTCCTATAAAATGTTGTAATCATCTTTCTAACCTCTTCTTTTTTCTTTCCTATTTTTATTTCTTGACTCATATTTCAAGGTGCAACAGTGATGTACCTCCTTCACACTCTATATGTGATACATGATATACACATTAAAAGGTAGCAATCAACTGCAGGTGCATTGATTAAATTAGGCCCTCATGAAGAAGAGCTGAATAAATTCTACATTTATTTAAGGTTTTTCATTCACTAATTCTGCCTGCCACTGTCTTTCATAGGATATATACTTGGTTTCAGTATACAAAGCATATGTTTCAATTTATAAATTAAATGTTTGGGAGAAAATAAAATAATTTATAATTGTTCCATAAAAAGTTGAATTTGTTACATGTATTTGACATAGAAAATAGAGCATACATTTGAATTTAAGAGTTGTTTTTGAGCATTAATAAAGCAGGGAAGAAAATGAAAATGTATTAAAATATATTTAGCTTACATCTGAAAATAATTAAAATTTCAGGCACAAATACAATGTAATTGAAGAGAGTAAATGAATTGGTGTTCTACAGAAAAAAATTGAGAGATAAATATATCAAAAACTACGTGAAATATATACTTAACATATGTCTTAGGAAACTCAGGCTGCTATAACAAAATGCCACAGACTTGGTGGCTTAAACAACAAACATTTACTTCTCACATTTATCTCAAAGATGAGAAGTCCAAGATCAAGGTCCCAGCAGATTCTGTTCTTAGTGAGGGCTCTCTTCCTGGCTTGCAGATGGCCACCTTCTTGCCATGCCCTCACATGGAGAAGAGAGGAAGCTTTGATGTCTATGTTCTTATAAGTACATTGATCCCACATGAGAGCTTCTCTCTTAGGACCACATCTAAACCTAATCATCCCCCCAAAGGCTCCACCTTCTAATATTTTCACACTGGGGTGAGGGCTTCAACATATGATTTCTGACAGTAAACAAACATTCAGTCCTTTACATCTACACCATATGACTAAGAAATCTAATGCCTAGGTGTTTCCTCTTTCTTCCCAAAATAATGAAAACTTGTATCTATACAAAGATGTGTATGTGAATGTTTACCAAGCAGCTATATTCATAATAATCACACACACACACACACACACACACACACACACACACAAAACCTGGAAACAATCCAAATTCCTCAACTGAGGAAGGTATAAACAAATTGTAGTACATTCATAAAATGGAATACTACTCAGCCATGAAAACAGCAAATTATTGATCTATGTAATAATGTGGGTGATGTGAGTACATTCCAAAAGCATAGCTCTAGCTCAAAGAAGGAAGACATCAAGAGAAGCTACTGTCCAATTCTATTTATATAACATTCAGAATGGGAACACCTATAGGGGCAGAAACCAGATCAATTGTTGCTAGGGGTTTGGGCTAGAGGAGGGAATTGGCTTCCTAAAGGAGCATTTAGGAAATGTAGGGGTTGATGAAAATATTCTGCAGCTTAATTGTACTAGCGGTTACACAGGGATATGCATTAGTCAAAATGCATGGAACTGTGTACCTATATAAAAATTGTACCTTAAAAAAACTGACATAAATAAACCTAGACTTACACAATTAAAAGATGCCCTTAAAAACTCCTTTGAATAGATATCAACCATCATTCCAGTAAAATGGTTACTCGCTAAAAAGTAAATAGAACACGATTTTTTGAGTGCTAGGATGACATATATGGTATATTAGTTTCCACTTGTGAAAAATGCCACTATTATTGCCCAGGTGTCTCAGAGCTCCAGAACAACCTTGATGGACACTAGAGGCTGCCTTGGGCATAGGCAGAATAGTTCTAACTGCATGGCCACGTATTCAAGAACCTCAAACCCAACCCATTCAAAAGTCTTCCTCTATAGTTTACCATTGGGCACAAAACTTTCATCGATATCTCTCTTTTGGAATAAGGAACTGAAACAAGAAACTGAGACAGGAACTATGATGAGTAACATTAAGGCTAATACGACTTATTAAGAGGCCAAAGAAATTAATTAGACATTCCATGAGAAGCACATTAAAGGAGCATTCTAACACATATTTGTGTTAGTTCTGATCTGCTCATTTCACTATAAGGCCATATGAGATATAAGGTAGCTATAACAAAGGTAGGAGTTAAGAAGGTGGATTTCAGATGCTCCCTTTCCCCTTAGAGCTTTCTCATATTAGATTATTTAACTACTTTTTGTCTGTTTCCTAATCTGAAAAAGGAGAAAAATATTATTTACCATTCAGGATGGTTTTCAGGGGACACATACACAGTAACGTTCAGTACATATACATATAGTAATTCACACATAGTAAGTGCTCAGCAAATATGAGTTATTATTAATAATTATTATATCATCCCTTCCCACTTTAAGCTCTTTTAACTACCAGTCAAGTGTATAAGCTGGTGTTTAATGTTTGCCGAGTAGCAAACCACCTCTATATTTAGTGGCCTAAACAATAAATAAACGATTAATTATTGTTACAGTTCATAGCTCAGCTGGGCAATTCCTTAGACATGTACCAAGCTTTGCTCATATAAATCACGCTTGCTCTTGTAGCTTTGAGCAGTTGGAAGGGTGTCTGGGGGCTGGCTGTCATCATGGTGAAAGTAGTTCTGGGTCTTCTGTCTCATTATCAAGCAGGCTAACTTGGGCTTGTTCACAGGATGGAGGTAGATTCCAAGAGGCTTGATGGAAATGGGAAAACCCTCTTGAATTCTGAGCTTACAACTAGCATGACTACATAAACTAGCTTCTTCTCTTTTGATGCTTTTTTCTTAAAATTCTTTAGTCTTATGTTGCTCCTATTTCTTTCTGGTTCTCCTTAGCTTCATAGCATATTCCTAGGCATATCTAATAAATTGTAACCCATAATCCCTACACATAGCAGCTCTAAACAAGAAAAGCGTGCATAATAGATACCTGGCGCAGCAAAGTCATAAACTTTACATGTTAATTGATCATACGTAGCACTTCTCCACTGAACATAATTCTTTATATGCCATCTCTTTTTTATTATATTATAGTTGTTTAGTTATTCCCATGGCATGATGAATTTCTGGAAGATGGGGATTGAATTTTATTTTCTTCGTAACCCCATTGCCTGGTGCATTTATATGTATAACATACATGTGTTGAAAAAGTCCTATTAGGGCTACCATGTAGCAAGAGAGAGATGACTTTGGTCAAGGATTATCAAGGAAGACTAAGGATGGAAGTGAACCTTGAAGTCTGTTAATCAATTATATTTGGGGAAGAGTTTTAGTGAGCAGTCCATTCAGCATGAGCAAAAGCCTAAGGCCAAAACAGATGTGGTGGGTTAAATGGGCAGAGAAGACTCATTTGTTTGGCTTGAGCAAAGTATGTGTCTAGAGCATTAATGGGAGTTGGGTATAGAAACAAAGTCAGGAAAAAACTCTAAATAGCCCCAGGTTGAAAAACTTAGTTTAAATCCATTTATTATTTAATTCATGAGAAATACTTAACATACTAATTAAATAATGAGATATAATTAAGCCATTAACTCTTACTATTCATTAAGCTTATCAGACTAGTTAGCTTTTACTTTGATAAATAAAGGGATGAGCATATTTAACCAGGGCAATTATACTCTGAAGAAGGAGGGCGACATTGATGGAAAGCGTTATAAAATAGTGTATAGTATGGAAAAGTCAAATTCCTGTGTATAATTAGAAATACCTAAGAACCTCAAGGACCTGAAAGTGGATGTTGATAGAAAATAAATTACAGATTATGATTCCATAGTAGAGTCCTTCACTGACTGCTTCTGAAACACACAGACAGAGTTATAACCAACCTTTGCCATAGGTTAATACATATACACTCTCCCTCTACTTTGTTACTGATAACTAATGAACCTAGTGGTAAGTTCTCAACTTCCTGCAAGGAAGCCTGGGAAATGTAGTCTTCATTTAGCTTACTAAGTTTTTATCACTTAACATCACATGAAAAGTTGTACAACACAGATCAACCTTCTATGCAGGGCACAAGGTAACAATTGGTGAGGTAGGTTCCACATACGTAATGTGCACACACATGCACAAAAGCACATGCATACACATAATGTGGCATTTATAATTTTGAATGTCTCCAATGGAGCTTCCATTCTAGTAAGCCATAATTTATAGCCAAGAAAAAATACAGTGATTTCTAGCAGGAAAAGGAAGAGGTACATTAGGAAAAGATAAACTGGTAATTTTCAATTTTAGCAAGATTTAAATCACTTGAAGATCTTATTCAATATACAGATGCCAGGTCCCAATCCCAGAGAGTCAAATCCATTTTAAGAAGATGTCTGATGTCATCAGGGTGTACACTTGGAGAAACATTGCCCTGGACTCTTCTACTATTGAATGATTCATGGAATGTGGCTCCTTTTTGCTTCATGGTAATGAAGCTCATCACCGCAGTAATGACTATGGCCAATCTAAAACTTGTTCATCTGCTCAAGGCAAACTAATCACAGACTTCATAACCTGTAACTTGTTTCCCAATTTTTTGCTTTATTCTGGAGGACAAGAACATATTTCCCTCAGAAGAACAGTTGAGAGAGAACCTGACACTCTGAAATGTAAAATGAAGACTCACTCTTTATCTAATGTATAGAATCTTATACAGTTTTTCTTTTCTGCCAAAAGTAATAGTTTGCTCAACATACTTGAGATTACCAGGTTTACTTTAGAAAATACCAAAAGTAGAAAAAAATCATCATAGAATGGAGAAAAGTGGATAGGTGTGTTATAAAAATCAGGATTCCTTTAGTTGCCAGGCCAGAGTTAGGAATAGTCACACCACTGAGTACCCATCATCTGTAGCTCACCAACAAATTCGGCATATATCACTCAACTTGTCATAAAGAGTAACTAACTCTTGCTTCACAGTATATCGTAGTACTTTAACATATCTTAACTTTCTTTTCTCTTTACTCCTGCTGCATGTGTCATCATTATACAAAGTTTTAGAATGTTTGTATTTTGTAATTTATTTTAGTATAAAAGCTTTTTTGTGAGTTTAAATAATTCCAAAGGAATAGGAGTTATTTACTTCTCAGGAATGTCATTACTTTTATTTTGCTTTTAATTGACACATAATAATTATACATAATTTATGGGGTACTGTGTGGTGTTTCAATACATGTATACATTATGTAATAATTAAACTAGGGTATTCAAATAATATATCCATGACTTTATACATTTACTTCTTTACTTATGGTAAGAACATTTAAACTACTTTCTTCTAGCTATTCTGAAATGTACAATACAATATTGTTAACAATATTGTTAACCACAGTCATGCTACTGTGCATTAGAATACTATAACTTTCTCCTCGCAACAAATGAATGTGTTATACATACACAACAGAATACTATTCAGCCATAAAAAGAATGAAATTCTGTCATTTGCAGCAACAAATGGAAGATATGTGTTAAGTGAAATAAGCCAGTCATAGAAAGACAAATATCATATGATCATACTCACACGTGTAATCTAATGAAGCCAACCTCGTGGCAGTATAGAGTAGAATGGTGGTTACCAGAGGCTAGGGAGTGTAGTGACAAAGAGAAGACAGGGAAAGATTGGTCAATAGATACAAAGTTACAGTTAGAAAACTTCTTTATTGGAAAAACTAATAGAGGTGCATTTTGGTTATGTTTTCATATTAGCGCATCCTGAATATCAGCTAAAATCCATATGTATCTTCAAGACTTTTCATTTTGACTGCAACAATGCAAGACAGGCTTCTCCCCCAGACCTGGACTATTGACAGAATTCTTTCTTAACTGATATTACAGTCCCTCACACCTTTAATATATGCTGTATACACAACCAGAGCAGCTTCCTAAAGCACTGCCTACATTATTCCACTTCTCTGCTTAAATTTTAATGGCTTCCTGCTTCCTAAAAGAGAAATATTAAGCTCTTAGCCTTCCATTTACTGCTTTCCAAATTCAGACACTAAATATATCATTTCCTAAGCCTTTCTAGACAGAGAGGTTGATCCATCCCCAGACATACCTTACTCAGCATTTCCCTTTTGGTTTTACAGGTAACACAGTTTTTTCTTTTTCTGTCTTACTCCTACCGCATCTAAAGGCTACTTACACAGCGGATTTCTCACTAAATCAAGGCAACCTCATGAATCACCCTTCAATAAATGGGAATTCGTCTTCTCTCAGTTTCTGTCTTGTTACTAGTTCTGAAAGTAAGCTGCCCTGTTTCTACAACTGATTCCCACATTGCATCCCAGTTCCCATTAATCTTTCCAAAGGAAGAGAGTGGTTTATTCCCGTGGATTTCTCACCAGGAATGAGCTGCAGTCCTGACGCTGAGCCTTAGAACATTGCCTAAGGTCATTTTACCTGCTGTTTTCAAGCTCTCCTGCTGTGGACTTCCAGACAGCTAGTCTAGGATGATGGATGCTCCTAGATTGTCATGGCTGCATCCCGCCAAACTGTTGGGTCATCCATTATTCAAGTAGAAACCCCCGATTCCAGAAATTTCTGTGATTAATAACCCATCACTATAGCTTCTCATTTGGGTGGAAACAGAGCTGTGTTGTGTTCTGCTTTAAGGCTAGTGTCTCGGATTGTAGGACACGGGGATCTTGGAAATGTCGTAAGCAAGCAGTGAGGTCTAGGAGCTCAGACTTAGATAGTATTCTTTGGGAGATGGTAGGGAACTTGGATTGCGCAAGCAGGATGTTTAAAAACTATACATATAACAGTGCTGGATTCAAGAAGTAAAAGCAGGAAAAAAAAACAGTGTAAAAATTAATAATAGGTAACATTTATTGAGGCTTTGCTCAATAAGTATTCTAGAGCAGGCACTTCTAAGCTCTTTATCTGTATTAATTCATTTAATAATCATAAACATCTGAGGAGGCAGGTTCCATTATTATGCACATTTTATAGCCGAGAACGTGGATGCAAAAATTAGATAACAAAGATCAAATAAGCTGCTAAAAGGCCACATGGATAGCAAATGGCAGAATTAGTACAAGGTCTAGGGATTGGGTCCAGAAACCCCCATGAATAGCAAAATCCACAGATGCTGAAGTCCTTGATATAAAATGGTGTAGTATTTGTATATATCCTACCCAGATCCTCCTACATGCTTTAAATCTATGGTCCCCAAGCAGCCTGTTAGGTATCAGGTCACAGAGGTCCACCCCCCATTCCCTCATCCCCTTCCTATGGAAATATTGGGCGAGCAAGCGAAGCTTCGTCTGTGTGTATTTACAGCTGCCCCCTCATCACTGGCATCACCGCCTGAGCTTCCTCCTCAAACACTCATCCGTGGAAAACTTACTTTTCATGGAACCCATTCCCTGGTGCCAAAAAGGTTGGAGAATGCTGCTTTAAATCATTTACTAAATCCAGATTACTCAAAATACCTGATACAATGTAAATGCTGTGCAAATATTTGTTGTGCTGTATTATTTAGGGAATAATGACAAGAAATAAAAGTCTGTACGTGTTCAGGACAGGCACAACCATCTTATTTTTCTGAATATTTTGGATCTGTGGTTGATTGAATCCACGGATGTGGAATTTATGGATATGGAGGGCTGACTATACTTCAAACAAAGTAGTTTGATTCCAGAAATTAACTGGGGTCAATTTGTTTGCTATGTTATTGATATTATGTGAAAAGCTTTACATAACATATCTCATTTAATTCAGCAACTCTGCAAAGCAGGATTTATCATTTTCCCATTTTTAGTGGAGAAAAAAACAAGGCTCAAAACAGCAAAGCTATTTGTTCTGAGGTTTCACATCTGGCATGTAAGTAGCAGAGCAAACTTTGAACTCCATTCTGTGCCCAAGTATTGTGCTCTTTCTGCTAAACCATGCTACCTTTCACATTAAGAACTGAAGTATTATTGTTTCCTATATGCAAATCAAGTTTCTCCTCATGGTAAAGAAGTTAAATTGCTTGAGGGGAAAAAGCATAAGCAGAAAGTATGCTCCTCTGATTAGAGGTGGAAAAGTTGTGGGAAGAACTTAAGGTCTCCAGGAAAAGATCTAGTTATCAGTTTCTACTGCCTTGAGGAATGCAACAAAGGTAGCCATAACCTATCCATGAAGGCATTTCTTGTCACAAATGCAAACAGTCTGAGTAGTATTCATGAATAATGAGTGCAGGGTGTGTGCGTGTGTTACTGAGAGAGGAAGACAGAGAAAAAAGTACATAAACAGAGAGAAAAGAGAGAGAGAGAGAGAGAGAGAGAGAAGGTTCAGAGTCACTTGGATACTGTACATTTGTTATCCTTAATTAGTCTCCTTAATTATCCTTATATGCAAGGGTAATTCTTTTCTTTTTTTTTTTTTAGACAGAGTTTCACTCTGTTGCCCGGGCTAGAGTGCCATGGCATCAGCCTAGCTCACAGCAACCTCAAACTCCTGGGCTCAAGGGATCCTCCTGCCTCAGCCTCCCGAGTAGCTGGGACTACAGGATGTGCCACCATGCCCGGCTAATTTTTTTATATATGTATATTTTTAGTTGTCCAGCTAATTTATTTCTATTTTTAGCAGAGACGGGGTCTCACTCTTGCTCAGGCTGGTTTTGAACTCCTGAGCTCAAACAATTCGCCCGCCTCGGCCTCCCAGAGTGCTAGGATTACAGGCGTGAGCCACCGCGCCTGGCCTGCAAGGGTAATTTCAAAGCTTTCTGTGGACTAAATTTTTGGCAAAGGTCAAATTACCAGGGCTATATGAAGAGCTGGAATTTATGGGTCAGATGAAGGGAAGACAATAGACATTTATTAAGCGTCTATTGTGCTCAGTGCTGTTAAACATCCTACGGTGTGGGAGTTTTGTTCATTTACAGATGAGAAAACTGAGGTTCAGAAAAATTAAATTATTTTTTCCAAGTTTTACATGAGAAAGCAGCAGAGGCAGTATTTAAAACCATGTCTGTCTACCTGAACTGGTGGGAGAAAACAAAAACAAAAACCAAAACAAACAACAACAAAAAATGTGCGTCTTTTTCCAAAAAGTTCATCCTCTTTCCACTAAAGATAATTTGTTAGCTCCTTAAGTATCACTTAAGTAGACCCAACTATTGAATCAACTCTTACTAAATTACTAATGCAATCTCTGATTTGCTGACTTTGCCTCTAATACTTTTTTATGTTGCAATCCATTCAATATACTTTTCTAAATTTAAATGCGGGCAGTTTTCTAAAAGATAAAATCCAAAATTTACAATCTGGTCTCACCATACCTACCTAATTGCATCTGCCATTTCTTACCATCACAAACCAAACATCCCAGCTGGTCTCTTGAACTATCTGTTGAGCATAAACCACATATTCTTTCCTCTTAACACTTGTTGTGTAATACCCATCGTCTGATTTATCTTCTGCTCTCACCTTCACATCCGGATGATTATCCCCAACCTTGACACTGATTGCCTCCACCTTTTCTAAGTACTTGCCTTGTTTGCTACTTCTTACATATACTTCTGCTTTGCTCTATCATCTAACTACCTGCTCATAGGGACAGTAACTCTATTTTGTGTTTTAAGGGAATTTAACAAACAGCTTTGGAAAATGAATTCTGACCCATGACATATGCTGGATGTTTTAGACAAAAAGATGCAAAGATATAGTCTCTGACTATAAGATTTGCCCATATATTTAGTCCATATAGTCCCTGAGGCCCCAGTTGCCATGCCCTAAGGGCTCAGTAAGCACACATGGGAAAGCACAGCTGAAATGACATTGAGAACGGCCTTTCATCCTGAATTGTCTCCAAATTGCTTCAAGTTATCGTACATTTGAAATGCCTGGATTATGTATGCCACAAATGCTGCTCAATTAATTGCAGCTTCAGATCATTAGTTTCTCTGTGTAGTACTCCACTTTGTGGCACAGGTTTTCATAAAGTTTCATGGGTTAATATTATTACATTTCTTCAAGGTATGCTTCTGCTCAGATGGTTTGAATGGCAGACTGCTTTCTAAATGTGAGTTTGACTTTAGTAGGCTCCTCTCCTCCCCTTTCCTTTCTTCTGTTACTGTTTTCTCTTATTTGTGCCACTAAAAAGAGCCATTTGCCTAAAGAGAGCCATCAAGCCTGAGGAAGAAGACTAAGGAACAAAAGGCAGGTTAGTTCTGACAACTCCCAGTTTTTGACATCCATGAAGGTTACTTATGACTAGAATGGTCTCTGAGGTTAAGATACCCAAGTCTCATTTGTTCTCTTTGTTTTCAACTGTGAAGACACAGGTTAATAGCCTAGTACTTTCCTGACCGTGTTCTTTCACTTCAACTAATGGACTTATGCTTGATGCCCGGACTCCTCTGCCAGACATTTATATACCATCATCACTACCAAAAGTTTTAGAAAAGGACATTTTTCTTCCCTTTACATTTCAGGAACATAAAATTTCTTTGGGAAGACATTTCTGAGAGTCATTTCAAAGAACTCCATCTTAATAAATAAACTCGTTAGTAAATCAGTGCATAATACTACCACCTAACTTCTATAGTTTCAGTAGTTTAGTGCCTCCTTTGAGGGAAAAATGTGTGTGTATTTGTGTATATATTCGTATATACATTTACGTATATACCCACATACAGATGTGCATGTACATATAGCCCATGCTAGTGTATGTGCTTTTATATATACATGCACGCGTATGCACCAACACACCATAAATGTAATTATAGAGAGGGGGTGTGGCATTTGTGATGTATATGTTGTGATATATTCTTAAACTGTGTAGCTAGTAAAGCTTATTCAGTTGTATATGTATATCCACTTTTTAAACATCCACTATAATGCATATTGTTTTTCGAATAACAGGGTTGTAAAAAAAAGGAAAATAGCAGTGAGAAAAGTTATGTGCTAACTTTGGAAACACCAGTAACATGAGGAAATGAAATGGTAAAATTGCTTAAATCTCTGTATCTCCTGAGGTCAGTATGGAAGATTCCCTTTAGTCACAAGCAAACTAATTAGAAGGAATTCTCTCTGAAGTTAAGTTTAAACCTGCGGATGAAGAAAGCTAGTGCTAAAATATCAACTGCACTTTGGCATACAATTAATATTCATATTATGAAAAAATTAGCACATTTATCATTCATCTTCTTGCTTATTATAAAATCCTCTAAGATAATGCTAATATGTACAGGTTAACTACCTGCAATTTACATAATTTTTTCATTTCCTAATACATTAAAATTCCATTTTTCTTTTTTACTTAGCTTGAATTCTTTAGATAACCCAGAGAAATTTATGCTTATTCTAGTGCATAAAATTGTTTCTTTTAGACTACTTATTCCATAATTAGACACTTGCTCCAATTATTCTTATTTTGATGACTATATGTTTATATCATTATATATGTCTATATCTCCCGTGCATGTTC
>RJWJ010014924.1:0-37085 GCA_004363605.1 Indri indri | reverse complement strand
GGCATGGAGCTTGAGGTTGTTGGACCTGGCCTGGTGCCTACAGCCTGAGTCTGCAGGGGTAGGGTCCACAGGGATAGTCCCGAGTCCACTAGAGTAGCCTGCAGCTCAGGGCCATGGGGGTTGGCCTGGGCCATGGAGGTTGGCCCAGGCCCTAGGTTTATGGGGCTGACTGGCCTGGTGATAGAGTGGATTTGGAGCTTGGGACTATGGGGATGGGACTGGGTGTTGAGCCCATGGGGGCTGCGCTGGACTCTGGAGCTGCAGAGGCTGTCCTGGTACTGGGATGGGCCAGAAACCTGGGGCCGAACTGGAGTCTGGGGTGGTGGGGGTCTGCCTGGCACTGGGGTTCACTGGGGTGGGCCTAGTGCTGGGATCCATGGCAAAGTCAGGTACTTATTTTACTCTCCCTTTCCCTCATAGATGGTATCTCTATGCTGCATTGAGCAGTTTGGAGGAGGGGCAACACAGGTAAGGTACAACTGTCCTTTCAACCCTCTTCAATGCATCTTTTCTTAATTCTGTGCTCTACCTAGATGCTACAATCTATCATACGAATTCCTTAGATCTTGTAAAGGTATTTTCATACATACATGGTTGTTCAAAGTGATGTTTCTGTGAGAGGACGTGTGTTGGAAACTCCTATCTCCCATCTTGCTGATGTCTATTTGTTTTCTATAAAGGTATGAAAGAAAAATAAAAGGGTGGGAAAAATGTGGCATCAATAATTTAAATAATTCATTTATAGTTTATCAAGCAACCTAAGAATAAACTCAATGAGCGGTTAAAAAGAAAACATTTACCAATAAATTGATTGAGTTGGTTCCTTTTTAAAACATGTATTTATTTTCAGAGCAAAGCATAACAATGGCCACAAACAAATATCCTTAGAATATCACAGTTTACAAAGCACTTTCATATGTACATATATATATTTTTCTTATTCAGCTCTCACTGGTTAAATAACAACTCAGTGCCATAGATTGCATTATTATCCTTCTTTTGCTGAATATGAACTCAGAGAGAGAGAGTTTAAGTGTTTTTCCATGTTTACACAACCAGTCAGTGGTAAAGTTGTATCCAATTGAATTCTCCAAGTCTTTTCTACTAAACCGTCGCCAGCATTTAATTTGTGGTATTTTATTGAATTCTAATATGCTGGCTCTGAGTGAATAGTAAAAACAGTTTATCTTGTAAAGAGGGGTGTTGCACAAATAGTTCCCTCCTTCTTTTACCTCCCCCTGTCTCTCTTCATCTTCCTCTTCCTCCTCCTCCTCCTCCTTCTCCTTCTCTTAGCTTTCCTTTTGTGAAACACAGAGGCTTTTCAGTAAATCTGATGTTGTGCCTCCCATCACAATTCCTTAGCCGCAAAGACCACAGGGGCCCTGGGATATGAATAATGCATGCTAAGAACTAGAGTCACATATTATGCCATTAGGTTACTGGCAAAGTGTTTTTGGACCACATGTTTGTGGATAAGTGTGTCAATCAGTTCTGTGAACTAAAAAGAAAATCCTAAGCCTTCTGCTAACTGAATAGACCCCTTTTGGCCAAGGGGACCCCCAAAACACCTTAAAACTGAGTTCCCAGCCATGACACAGTGGGAGAAAGAAAGCACGATTACATAGGTGTGTGATTTACCTTCATAAATATTCATACTCTTCCTGTAGCTTGTTGAACGTGTATATTTAGCCACCTCACTCAGTATAAAATCTTGTTCCTTTTGTCTGTTCCTTTGAAATACATGTTCCTGACTTCTGGCTGGGCTCTGCTTCCCAGCCTGTGGGAATGGCCGCCCAACAGGCTGCTACCCTTTATGGGAAAGAAAGCTCTCCTTTATAAACCTCATTAATATTATTTTTTCAGTTAACAGTTCCTACTATAGATCAAAAGAAGGCAGTAAAAAAACAGATTTTCTAAGCCAGTATACAAGAGAAAGGAATAAATGGGGAGGAAGTCAAAATATTATGGGATTATATGTATTAGAAAGTTGGGTCCATTCAAATTTTTTAACACTTTGAAGTTTATATATTTTCTTTTTCTTTTCTTTCCATTCTTCTTCCTTTTTTTCTCATTTTCTTTTTTCTTCTTTTTCTAGTGGCAGGATGAACATATTCTAGCTTTAATCTGGTGATTTATATTTAATGAATTAAAAAGTAAATTAGAATAATCATTGAAATTTAATTGGAAATAGACCTCAAGCAGAGAGAAACTTTTCCTCTTTGGTTTTCTTTTCTGTTTTCTGTTCTCTACTGATCTTTAATTGATTGGGTTGCTTTCCTAGTTATAAGTGAGTTGTTTCTTATAAAATTAAATTGATATTGTCATTTCTGGAGATGGCTCCAAGTGGCAAGAAGATGTTTTTAAAATCAAAAGCAAACTGCCAGTTAAGAAAAAAACAGAATCTTTCGAAGTTGTCTTGGGGAGAGTGTGTGTACGTGGGGACTACGTATTCTTACTGTGAAACCTGTAATCACTTATCCATGTAAAAGGGGATCACAATGTGTGTGTTTTTTCCATGCGTCCTCATAGCCTGCCTGACTCCTGTTTTTTAATACATGCTGCGGTGGTTTGTTGTTCCTCTTTCCTGTAGGGAATAATGAGTGAGAATTACAGAAAATATGCTAAGCAGCTGTTTGGGTTAAACTTCCTTAGCCTAATTGGCTGAATATGACTAGTCTCATAACATGCAGGAGATGAGGTGTTGGTAGGCAAGGAAAGTCTGGAGGAATGCGTGAGTATTTTGCATCTCTAGTTGGGAAACTTAATGAATCACATATTACAGTTGATGGCCACTGCTGTGTTCTGTACACACAGCAGCTGCCAGGCATGGCTGCAGCAGGGTATGCTTATTAGAGGCCATTTGTCACAGAGAGATCTTAACCTCCCTTGCTATTGCTCCCAGGTGCCTGGGTTGAAGTATTGATGAATTAATTGACAAAGCTAAGATTCTTAGAAACAAAACCCACGGAATATCCACAGGCTTTAATAGCACTATAGTGACTATGTCATTTTCCTAGCTTTGCCTCTGTTTTCACATCTGAAAAGACAAAGGCTCTAAAAAAATGACTTGCCTAAAGTCCAAATTTAACCTACATCTTATAACAGCAAGCATCAAAGTTTTCTCATTGAACTGTAGAAATCATAGCTGTGAAAAATGCAAGTCTGTGTTTGCTCTGTTACAGAAGGCTGAGGCTTCTATTATGCTATTTTAATACTCATCGTAAGAGTGAAAAAGAATGGTCTGCTGATGTCTGATGTGCAACCTCCTGAAAATTCCAGTCTCCAGGGGCTCCTGAAATATTTCAGAATCTGTACGTTCTGAAATATTTCAGGGAGGAATAGAGAGTGGAGTTCAAGAACACAGATTCTGAAGCCAGACTGCTCAAGTTTGTGGCCTCAAAGTAGCTATTAAATTTCATTCTTCATCTTTTGTTCTTATTTGTAAAATGGAGAACGTAATAATATGTCCCTCTTAGTTGAGGGACGTTACTATGTTCACATCTCATAGCCGAAAGGCTATATGAGTACTACTTAGCAGTATGGGCTTTGGAGCCTAACTACTAGGATGAAAATCTAGGTTCCTCCACTTGTTAGCTCTATAATCTTGGGCAAGTTACTCAACCTCTCAGTGCCTCAGTTTTTTCATGTGTAAAATGAGAATATTAGTATCTATATGAATTATTTGGCATAAAAAGGGAGAACTAAATCAATACATACAAAACTCTTATAATAGTCCCTTGCACATAAGTACTAGATGAATATTAGCTGTTATTATTACCATTTATACTTAGAATTACTGTATAGTTTATAATCCACACTGGAACACTTTTGGAATTTGAAAGGAAACACTATTAAGAATTATGCAGGAACAATAGAATTTAACAGTGACTTTCCCATGGCAAACAGAAATGCCAGGTCATCAGTTTAATACTGATCTAGGCAGGATTCATAGGCTATTTCTAAGTAGATGGGTAGCCTTTCTTCAGGTCTTTGACTCAGAATGAGTTAGAATCCTTCTGAGATGGATTCTAGAATTCTTCCAGCTTTCTCACCTTTCAGCACTTTGGTGCTTCCTGCCACCTATGGCCTTCTCTTCCATGTGGCTTCAGTAATTGGTGATGGGCTCCAAGGCTCAGCCAGGAGGTCAAGCCCTTCTGTTTCTATTCTACATTCTCCTTATAAGAAATAAAACCAATGAAGTTAGAATAAAATTCATAGCCAAATCCTAAATCAGCTTACCCTTTCACATTTTTCTTCCCCCTTCAAAAATATCTTTCAAGGAAAAAGGAGTGAAGCTCAAAATAACACCACATGCATTTGTGATGTCTTCCTCTATCTGCAAAGCCCAGGACAGAGTGCCCCTGGCCTTTGCAGATGAGCCCCCAGAGGAGGAGCAGAAGAACACAGAAAGAAGACAGCATGTGGGTGTAGGCTCCATGAGGGGCTTTCTCTGAGCTCTGTTAGATTCTTTTATTACTCTAAAGATAAAGGAGTCAGTGGGGGCTGCGGGTCTTATACATTAGGGAAAAAATGGCAGAATTAATTTGATAGTACATCTGGAGGTTCATTTTATCTTCTCCTGGATTTTGGCAGTATTAAAAGTTTTATCAAATTAACCATGCTTTATCAAATTTACCATGTTTTATCAAATTAACATTCCATACAATAGGAATGTTTCCCCAAACCATTTAAAAATATTCATGTATGTAACTGCAGAAAAGAGGAAAGACAAGTGGGCACAAGTAACAGAAAACTCGTTTATGAGCTGATAATAGAAATGAATTTTGACTTTAATTTACACTTTTTTTTTTTTTTTTTGAGACAGAGTCTCGCTCTGTTGCCTGGGCTAGAGTGTCATGGTGTCAGCCTAGCTCATTGCATCCTCAAACTCCTGGGCTCAGGAGATCCTCCTGCTTCAGCCTCCCGAGTAGCTGGGACTACAGGTGTGCACCATGATGTCTGGCGAATTTTTCTATTTTTAGTAGAGACAAGGTCTTGCTCTTGCTCAGGCTGGTCTTGAACTCCTGATCTCAAGCGATCCTCCCACCTCGACCTCCCAGATTGCTAGGATTAGAGGTGTAAGCCACCACACTTGGCTTAGTTTATACATATTTTGAATAAATTGGAAAGTTATACTCGATCCTGCTAAGTACTAGGGGAGTGACACCACTCAGAGGTGTGCCCAGATTTCCCCATAATACTGTGGTGATCTCAGAGAGCTGAGTTAAGCGTTGAGATTTCTGAAGTGAGCTCAGCACCAGTAGTTTCTCACTTTGGGGAGCTTTGTAATACTTAGGAGGCCTTCGCATTGGGTTCCTTGTACCCCACATCCCCTTATTTTGCTTTTCGTTTTCTTCTGGTCTAGGAGATTAAAGTTCTCATTTGTCTTATGAATCTTGTTCAAGATTTACCTCCTCTGTGAAATCTTCTTATCTCTCAAAAGTTGGGATTAGACATGTCCTAATTGATCTCAGACTTTACTGCTATGATAACATCTTTCATGATTGATTACAAATGCTGGCTTACAAGTTTATCTTCTGTATTAGTCTTTGAAATTCTTGGAAAAGGGGCTGAATCATGAGTGTTGAATGAATTACAGAGTCCTAGTATGAACTCCTCAAACCTTTTTCCAAATTGAACAGAAACTCTTTGTGAGCTTCAGAATTACCTTTGAAAATCTGGACCCAGATCCTGTGGTGAATCCATTCATATTTTCTTAGGTCAGCCCAGATTATAATGTGATGGGTTGGAGATGCCTAGGACCTGGCTTGCATGCAAGTTACATAAAATTCTTTGGTCTATTGGTTGGCATATTCATTGGTCCTCCTAAATCATACTTTTTAAAAGTATTGACTAAAAACCATCTACATTAGAATTGCATGGGCACGTTTTTATAATTATAGATTTCTCTACCTTATCACAGAACTGAGAAATCAGAATAGCAAGAAATGAGTCCTGGAATTCTGCACTTTAACCAGACCCTTAGGTAATTTTTATGCTAAGTAATATTTGAGAACCAATGCTCTAGTGTGTTATAGGATGGTAACTTTCTCATACTTAAATACACTGAATGACATCAATATTAATAATAATAATGGCTAAGTTTTATTGAGTACTTATTAGGTTGTGGTAAGATCTATTACTATATTACAATTTCACAGGTATATTATGAGGATTATGAATTAATGTACATGCCTGAAAGATACTGCATAGCTGTGAAGTATAATTATTGCTTTATTTCCACCAGCGCACAGAATGATTTGACAGCAGAATTAAAAACTGAATCCAGGAAACTCATTTTTCTTCCACTAATGCTTACTAGAGTGACTTGCAGAAATAAAGAGGAAATGTATAATTTACTACTCTGCTGTAATATTATCTCATTTTTTACTTCTTTTTCTTTGATTCTGTCTATGGGTCCTCCTAGTACAGATGGCCAACTATGTATTACTTGTCATTCTTCTACATTTCCCATGGAAAGCAAATGTAGTTTCATGGTTTTGATGAGGTTCAGGACATACTAGCCAAAAACGTTTTAAGCTGAAGGGATTTGAGACAACTACAGAAGCAGGAAGGCCTTTCTGACCTTCCCTGCCTTTCTCCCCTGAAGTAGGTCCTGGGCTGGGAAGGATTTTCTGATTTTCCCCTGAAGCTGGTCATAAGACCATCAGGTGAGAGGCTCCCTCCCTATCCTCAGAGGAAAGGAACATCCTTATGTTTAAAGACAAAGGATCACAGAGAAGAATCTGAACAAACAGACCTTGCCAGCTTTCTCCCATTTATTACCATTAGCTCATACTCTTCTTGCCCAATCATATTTCTCCAAGACTGTTCACTCCTCATTGAACCTACTCACAGTTAATGGATGTGGTGAGCATTGTAGCAGGGGAAGGGCACGTCTCAAATCATGGTTGGGCTGTGGCAAAGTCATAACATGTAACCAAAATGCTTGTACTCCCATAATTTCCTGAAATAAAAATAATAATAATAAAAAAGAACATTAGGTTTAACTATTTCTTCGGTTCTTCGTTTTCTTAAGAAGGCTCCCATGTCACATAAAACTTACATTAAATGAATTTATATGCTTTTCTCTTGTTAATCTGTCTTTTGTTATAGGGGCCTCAGTCATGAATTTAGGATGGGCAAGAAAAAGATATTTTTCCTCCCCTACAATTTCAAGAAATCATAATTTTTGGTTAGTGACACACACTTATCATTGGCACATGCATGGTACAATTGATTTGTTCACTTACACAGGTGAACCTAACAAACAACTGAAGAGATAGAATATTAACACTAACTTCCATCTACTTACGTGCCCTTCCTTTTATCGTATTCTCTTAATTTTGTCTCTCTTAATTTTTTTCAGTAGTTTTTTTTTATCCTAAATGTATATGCCTAAATAAGAAATTGTTTTATTTTAATTGTTTTTAAATGTCACAAAATGGTATCAGTCTCAGGAAACTTCTTATTTGCTTAATATTAATGTACTTCATTTTATCCATATTATTGTGGGGAGCTAGAGTTCATTTATTTTCACTGCTATATAATATTGCTTTATTTGGGTATACCAAAATTTTTATTACAGTCTCCTTTCAATAGGCATTTTTAATGTTTACAGTTTTGTTTTATTGTTCACACTCTTTCCAAGAATATACATGCATATATTTCCTGAAGCACATGTGCAAGAGTTTGTCATACATACCTGGGGGCAGAAGTATTGGGTCATAGGGTGTGCATATCTTCAAATTTACTCAATAAATTTGACCCTGAAGAGACCTTGTTTGTTTTGCCTATTTATCTTAGTAAAGTTTAATCAAAATCTCTAATCTCTCTCAAAGAGATACAAGAAAAGTAAAAAAATTTAACTCCAATCACTTTTCTCCATATTACACAATGATTATTGTCTACATTTTTTTTCTATTTTTTCTCAGATATCTCTTCCCTTACTAACTCCTAATGGCAGGACAGGGTACTGATGAGGGTTATGGGTTCAAATCCTGGGTCTGCTATGTGCCATCTGTAATTCCTTAAGCAAGCTATTTGATGTATTTTGGCCTAGTTTTTCGATCTATAAGTGCGGATATTAGTAGTAACTATCCCATAGATTTGTTGTGAGAATTAAACTAGTTTACATATTTATACATTTAATATATGAATCACTTTAAATAATTTCCAGCAATAGTAATACATTAGCTATTGCACTTTATATTTTATTTGTTCCTAATTTTTTTATCTCTATATAATTATTGTTAGTGCTTTAGGCAATTAATACTTGATTAGATTTACTTTGCTTGCTGGTTTCTCTGCTTACCATTGGTTCTTGCATCCTACTCCTTTATTAACATAAATTTCTAGTCTTCTTCCTGAATTGTCTTCTAATCATTTCTTTAATAAGCATTTGTGAGTGCTAATTTTTAAATTGGTAATGTTTTTCTTTTGCTTTTCTTCTAAGTTGTGATTTAGCTAAGCCTAGAAATTAAGGTTGAATATTTTAACTCAGCACTTGGAAGATTCATTGTCTCCTCTCTTTATTACTGTTAATTAGCTGCATTCTAAGAGTCTGTTTTTGTTTGTATGAAGATGACCTGTCTTTTTTCCCCTGGGTGCTTTTAGGATATTTTCTTTTTGTTTCTGGTTAATTCAAAATATTATGAATTATATATACTCTTAAATACAAGACTTTATTTTTTTCATTAATTGTGGATAATATTTAACCATTTTTTCCCACAAATTAATTTATCATACATATCCTGCAATATACCATAGCCTATAGTTTCATAGTTTTCAGCTGAGTAAGCTGAAACCCAGAGGTTAAATGGGTTTTCTAACATTAATAAAGAATTATCTAAAATGAATCAATAGAGGAATATCTTAGTAATAATGATAATAATAATAATTACTATTATTATCACCACAGAAATGAACTCCTTTTTCTGAGTGCAAAGCCCCAAGATTCATCTTTATCTCATTAAATGCCGACCCATACAGAAATGACATTTGAAAAATGAGACCATCCTGAAAAAACAGATCTATTCAATGTTGTAAGATATTGTACTACTTCTGACACCAGCATACCGGAGTTACAATGGGGTGGGTGTGGGTGGTGGTAAAAGTTGGTTCTAGTGACTGATTATAGAGAGTTTTTGGGGAGATTCCAGGAGGGAGGTCCAGTAGCTCTCTCTAAGTTTATATAAAAGTTTCCATATGTCTTCTGGATGTTCATCAGGGATTCTATTTCAGGCGTTCAAATTATCATCCTCTGCAGTGGGCTGGATGGTGGTTCCCAAAAAGATATCTCCACATCCTCATCTCTAGAACCTGTGAATATTACCTAATATGTCAAAAGACACAATTAAGTTAAGGATATTAAGAGAAAGATCCAGAATGGTCCAGGTGAGCTCTAAATGCAATCTCATGTATTCTTATAACTGAGAGGCAGAGGGAGTTTTATGAGAGAAGAGGAGGTAATGTGACCACAGAGCGATGTGGCCACAAGCCAAGGAGTCCCTGGACCCACCAGAAGCTGGAGGAAGCAAGGGACAGATTCTCCCTTGGTGTCTTTGAAGGGAGCACAGCCATGCAGACATTTTGATTTCTGACTTTTGGCCTTCAGATCTGTGAGAGAATATATTTCTGTTATTTTAAGCCACGAAGTTTGTGGTAATTTGTTACAGCGGCCACAGGAAACCAATAAATCCCCCATCAGAGACATGTTATGTTAAATACTTGGGAGTAGGGCTTCCTATTTCTCTTGGAATTTTCCAGGGTTTCACCATTACCCCTGGGATTACTGCTGCATCCTGGCACTGGTGAGCTTATAGAATGGTCTGGACTATGGGATGGGGAGAATCCACAACCAGGGAGCTTGACGGGAGACGAGGACCTACTGTCAGGCAGATGGAGAAGCTGGGTTGCTATGGATAGAGGCACCTCTAACCCACATTCACACAGGGGCAAGAAAGACTATTCCACTGAGTAGCTGGAAGTTTTGTGCTTAAAAGATGAGATGATTTGGGAACTAGAGAGGGAGGGCGAATGTCAAAGATAAGAGGAATAGGACACAGGTCAGCTTAGGAACATTGTGTTCTGTAGCGTATGCAAGGTCTTGGCCACTTTTAATTGACTCAGACTTGCATTTGGAGACTCTCATATTCGAGCCTTCTTTCAAGGTACTTCTTAGACTCATAGTTATATCAGAGGAGAAGAAAATGTCATATTCTTCTTTAACTGGGGTGTTGGGTACTTGGGTGTTTGTTATTGTGTGACTATGTCTTATATGATTTTAGAAATAATCACACATATCTTATGATTATGTAATATATTTTTAAAACCTCCTTACTAGTTACAATTGAAATTGACAATGATTGCTATTCTTTTTAGAGAAATAGCCCATACCATTTACTAGATTGCTATGCATGAAGCATCTGTTTGTGTGGTGTTTGCCAGCAAGTCTAAATGAGTAATATTGAATAATAATAACCTGTCTCCTCTACCACTGCAGATCCCAGATGTGAACTGACACTTCCACTCCAATTTTTGATATTGGAAAATCTCCCTGGCCCACTTCTATAGTTATTAGGACAGGATCCCAGATTGGCTTCAAGCAAGCATCATGTGGAGCCAATTGAAAGGCTGTGAGCATGATTTATCTACCTAGTCAAACTGATTTTTATGGGTAAACCATATTGTTTCTCTATTAATAGAAGGGTATTATAGTATCTTGGTCTGATATGTGCAGCACATTCCTGGGGTAAATGCACATGATTAAATACGACTTTAATCATCATACTTTAAATGTAAAAGAAAACTAATATATATCTTGACACATAGCAAGTGTTCAATACAGGATCATTCATTCTGACAGGCATTGACAAAAGTCTAAGTCAGGGGTCCTGGAATATTTTCAGAGTGGAAAGGACATAAACAACCAAGGCATGTGCCAGGATGTTTGGCACAACCTGTTGAACGCTGGCATTGTTCTCTGAGATGTGACCAAGAAGGCTTCGTCTGAATCTCTATGGATTCTTCATGACTTTCATGGGGAAGCTTCCAGACTGAGACATAGACTTTGGCGGGACACATCGAGGTGTTCTTAGAGGCTTCTTCTTGTCCCATTCTTTATGTAGAAAGCTTAAATCCTTTCCAATATCTCCCCTGAATGGTCATACAATCTATGTTCAAAGATCTCTGTGGTATCTCATCACTCTTATTTCCACTACTAGAAAGTGTTCTCACTTTTTTCATAGCTAAAATTCCTTTGATTTATTATCTCACATTTTCCTTGGGTCAGAGTCCAGGCACATCTTAAGTGAGTCCTCTGCTCAGCATCCCACGAGGCTGCCTGCAAGGTGTTGGCTAGGCCATGCCACTTTCTGGAGCTTGGAATTCACTTCCAGACTCACGTGGTCATTATCAGAATTCAGTGCTTGCAGCTGTAGCCCTTGAGGTCCTTGTTACCTTGCCGACTGTCACTGAGGACCACTCTCAGGCCCTAAAGGCCTTCCAGTGTTCCTTGCCACAGGCCACCTCACAACATGGCAGCTTACTTCTTCCAGACATTTTTTAGGTGTTTGCATCTCCATTTTTTTCTTTTCTTTCTTTTTTTTTTTTTTTTTTTTTTTGCAACTCCATTTAGATGTATACTAAATTTTGCATTTTGTTCTCCTTATCTCTTAACTCCTCTTTCTTGTTTTCCTATAAATTATATCTCTGGGTTGTATCCTGGGCAATTTTTTTCATATCTGTCTGCAGGTAACTAATTCTGTCTTCAGCTGTGTTTAACTTTTGTTTTTTAACATATTGACTGAGTTTTCAGTTTCAATGACTATATTTTTTCCTTTGTAAGTATTATATTTTGGTTTTTCTTGTTCTTAACCTTTCCTGTCTTCCTGTTTGCTAAATGATGGACCAGCCTTTTAGCCTAGCATAAAAGGCCATTCAAAATATGTCCCCAAACCCCTGATAAAGACTGCTTATTCAGGATCCTCTAAGTCCTCCTTGTGACTAGGCCTCACCCTCAGACTGTGTCCTTGGGCCACTTCCTCTAGTTTTAGCAAGATTTCTGGGTCAGTTTACTGAGAATCCCCCACCCTGGGTACCTGATCAAATTCCTCATCCCTCACACTCAAAATCTTTGGCTATAAATGCCCACTTGTCCTTATTTCTTGTATTCGGAATGGAGCTCACTTCTACTTTTTCCCCCTATTGCAATTGTTCCAGAATATAATCTGTCTTTGCCTCTTTAACTGCTGTCCAGCTCTGGTTTTCTCTGATATCCTTTTCCAATTTGTTTCCTTAGCACTTCAGCGTTGTCTTTGATCTCATATCTTAAGTCCTCATTCCTCTCCCCATGTGTCAGCCTTCAGAACATCACTATGCCTTTACGCATGCTGTTCTCTGTGATGGAGATAGTTTCCCTTCTTTTCCACTCGGTGAACTTCTGTCCATCCTTGAAGACCTCACTAAGAAATCCTTTCTTGTCAAACTTTCCCTGATTCCTTTATCATTCTGTACTTCTATAACACCATGTACATAACATTGTTACATTATTACTTATTAGTCATTTTTCCATTTCTTCCACTAAATTGTGAGCACATTATCATCCATGTCATATTCAACTTGTCTACCTTTGTATTTCTACATTTCCCATTTACTATCTAGCACATAGTAGATACTCCATGAATTTTTTTGTTAGATGAGGAAATAAATTTAAATTCTTCTACACTACTAAGTACAGACTGCAATTAAGTAGTCTGTACTACAATTAAGTAGTTAATTGTAGTCTGTATTCTGTATATTCAGACACATTATATAGAGATCAATCTGTAGGGGAAAAATATTTGTAAATTAAATTGAAAATTGAAGCATAACTTCTTATTTTCCAAGCTGCTAGATCTTACTGTTGATAAATCATCAATCATTCTTATCAGCTTTTTAGCTGTTCCATGACAAAATAGAAATAATCTTTAAATACTTAATGAACTATAAGGTGTATTATATTTAATATAATACTTCTATGAATCCTTTTATGAACCTAAAGAAATTGTAACGGGAATAATTACCCAAAATTCTAGCTTCAGAACTTCTTAAATTGTGGGGTATGTTATAATAGTGAAATGGACTATATTCACTTGTTTCTTGTCAAAACTCACTTGAAGCATTTTCTTGCAATGATGGATATATTGAGGACACTGAAACTCTAGTCAGTAGTTTAAAAATTTCTAACTTTATATCATGGAGTTTTCACTTATTGAAAATAGTTTTTTCTTGTTCATTGCTCTTCTTCTCGGGGGCAACTTATATCAAATTGGATGACTTAAAGTTCAGGCTGAGAAATTTTGTATTAATCCTTACAATCAAAATATCTTCTCTTGTCTCCCAACCTCTGGTTTTATTGTTCTTCTTCTTTTGAATCCTCTTCCAGATTCAATTTAAATTGATGTCGATAAAGGGAGATTTTCTAAACAAGTTTTAAAGATCTGAAACAAGCAATTCTGCCAAAAGATTAGCTGCTATGACACTTAAAATGTGATATGTCTATGTATTTATATAGTTATTTGAATAAAAAAATCTTTGAATATCTAATAAGGGATGATTTAGTAATTTTACATCAATAAAATAAATGTTATTAACAGACAATACTTAAAATGACTTCAAAATGTAAATGCTAACATTATCTCTTGGAAGCAGCAGTAAAAGTTGACTCATAAAATTAATCCTCAGGGTAGCTGTTTTTGTATAAACTGTCCCTCCAAATATATGAAAAATGAGAAGTATTGCTTCTTAGCTAAAATTTAATAAAATGGTCACAGAAATGTCTTTCTGTAAAAGGGTAAGCTCTTAGGCCATCTGGGCAAAGAGAATTCAAGGAAATGAACTCATTGCTGCTGCTGCTTCTTGTCAAAATTTCATTGGGATGAAGATAGGTCTCTTATCGAAATAAACATGAGATGAATTCCAGAGCTCACTGTTCATTTCCTTGCTGTTGGAGGTGCTGTTGGTTTTTCTTGTAGCTGTAAATGATGCTGAAAGAATGCATACTAGAATCTAATGAATTTTATGCCAAGCAATCACAGAAGCAGCATACTTTCCACTGTCATCCTATTTATGGAAGGATTTTTAAAAAAGCTATCGATACAGAAATGTCTATAGAATTCACGATATTTGATTAAGTCTGGCAGGAAAATTCTATCTTTCTGAGCACCTAGGCTCTAGTTTCTGTATCTCTTTCTTTGGAGGATGTTAAAATTATATAGAAAGGGTGCCTTAAAAGTAAGGTAATGCTAGTCCTAGATTATATTTAGAGGTATTTACTTAAGCACAAAGCTACTGGTAAAAGCCCAAGTGACTTATAACTCAGTAAAAAGAAGCAGTAACAGCTTTTAACTCTGATTGCACTGCTGCAAGACATGAAACAAATGAAACAAAACAATTTATCTTTTTGATGGGGAGAGTGTTCATATTTACCAGAAAGAACAAAATCTAAAATATTAAGTAACTTGACTCAAAAAAGACTCAAAACTCCAAATACCTTAATTCGACAGTTCTTGTTCAATATAAAACCATTCTCTGTGACTGTTTTGTAAGGGGCCAATAATTCGAATGATTTGATCAAAATCTTTCTGTGAACTCATCTTAGCAACAGAAACTAAAAACTGTTTCCAATGTGTTATTTTGGATTTTTTAAACAATGCCTCAGAAATATTTGATTTGGTGGCCATATGGAGGCTGAGAGAACAGTGATTTGTATTTAAGCAGACTTTTAAAAAACGGTGTATTTCCATATAGAGTAATTTAAGAGGGGTGAGAGTAAAGAGAATTCTGTACTTATGTCAATTCCATCCACTGTTTTAAGCCACAATTCAACCTTGATTTCAGTTTTAATTTTCCTTTTTCCAATTAATAATACATAGAGCCAACTAGGCATGAGACACTATAAGGGAAGCAAAATAGGAAGAAAATGGTCCGGACTTGGAGGAGTTGCAATCTAGTCGGTTAAGAGAAGAGTCATGAAGAATTGACTTTCCTGCTTGGTGTGTAAAACAAGACAAAGCTAGGCAAATGGTTTATAGGAGTGCCGACGGGTGTAGTCATGACCACCGATTTATCAACCCTGTTTGGTTTTTCAATATTTGGAAATTCATTCAGCAAACTGCAGATGAGGTTGATATAACAACTGGTATGTTGAAATATTAGTTATGTGGTTCTTAATTTACTCTTTCCTACTTTCAAAGTACTTGTAAACACTGCTGAACCAAAGGTCAATGCTGTCTCTGTTTTCTTGGATTGATTTCAGTGTAAGTAATGAGATGACAAAATTTCAAAGACGGTTACATGGGATATGTTACTAGAGTACATTACAGTTGAGAATATTGTTTGAAAAAACTGTTTTTTGAACAAAGTACATTCATTGGTATGTGTTTCTTTTTAAAAAATTAATAGGTTGAAAGCTAATATCCACAAAGTAAGTTATTTGAGTGTTTTTATAACCAACTCTTACTATTGGAAGACCCTTAAAAAGCAGAAAAAATAAAATAGAACAAAACTACATATATATACATTTTACAAATGACTATTACAAAACTGATTGGATACCTAATGTTAATGACTCATGGGTTCAAAACAAGGGGTAATTAATCTATTTCCAACATGTTCCCTCCGATTACATAGGTAGGGCATAATGTAGCACTGAGGACAGGAGCGGGAGCTCATGTATACATACACTACCTGGGCTTATTTCTAGGGACTAGATAACAAGTTATCCAGTGTTAATGATTGTGGTCAGTAAGGTTTGAACAACCCAGAAAAGTTTTAATGCACTAAAGGCATTCCATTGCTTTTAACCAGCATGATGGCTAAATGCACAGGCAAAATTTCCAGGACTTACAGAGAAAAAAATCGAAATCCTATAGTCATAACATTTGATAATGGAGGGAAATACTTTAAATATGATGGAAGAAGGAAGTAGCCATCACTTTTCTCCTATCGTATTCTTGCTTAAATAATCACGGTGTTTGGAAGAGTGATTTTGGGGTTGAGATGGGTTGTTTTTTACCATTGGAATTTTTTAGGATTAAAAAAATGGCTTTGAAACAAAGTACATACTGGATGCTGAGACAAAAACAACAACAAAAAAGAAATATTTCAGTTCTAATTCAGGTTAGTCCTTTTTCTATAATTATTATGCACATGTCGCTTGTGTTAATTTATTTTTCTCTAGAAAGGGCTTATCTAATATTCATGTGTTAAATAATATTTTTATTAGTTAAGTTTTGGGTTTATTTGCTCTGCAAGGTTATTATTGAAAAATGTTTTGAAATCAGTTTCTTATGATCTGTGAAGCCTCTGCCTTGTAATGTAATAAGCAATCACATTGGTTAATTAAAGTTTTAGTGTATATGCATTTGTATGTCTCATTAAGAAGTAAAGTGGAATTTTATTTTATATAGTTAACACCATAATGCCTTAAAAATCATCTTCAAATTGTAGAACATAAAGATATTCCCTTATACTTTCTTACAAAATCTATGAAGTTTCACTTTTTGCATTTAAGTCATGAATTTATATAAATTAATTTTGTGTGTTGAAAACCGTCATCATTTATTGAGGAAAATCTCATTTCCTCAATGATCTGAAATGTCACCTCTTTCATAAGTTGTTTCCATTTATATGTTTCTGGGCTCCCTAGTCCATTGCATTGAGCAGTTTGGTTTTCTCTGAACTTATATCACATTGCTTTAATTCATATAGCATCACAATAAGCTCTGTTTTCATCAAGGGCAAATCTGCTGTTCTTATTCTTTTTTTTTTTTTTTTGAGACAGAGTCTCACTCTTTTGCCTGGGCTAGAGTGAGTGCCGTGGTGTCAGCCTAGCTCACAGCAACCTCAAACTCCTGGGCTCAAGCAATCCTTCTGCCTCAGCCTCCCAAGTAGCTGGGACTACAGGCATGCGCCACCATGCCCGGCTAATTTTTTCTGTATAGTTTTAGTTGTCCGATTCATTTCTTTCTATTTTTAGTAGAGACGGGGTCTCGCCCTTGCTCAGGCTGGTCTCGAACTCCTGAGCTCAAACAATCCACCCGCCTCGGCCTCCCAGAGTGTTAGGATTACAGGCGTGAGCCATCGCGCCCGTCCCTTATTCTTTTTCTTTATGAGTGTCTGGATGTGCTTGGCTGTTTGTTATTCTATAAACATTTTAGAAGTGTGTTATCAAATTTTACCACAAATTCTATGGTGATTTTGCTTAGGATTGCATTAGCTCTTCAGATCAATTAGGAAAGAATTGACATTAAAAATGCCTCTTTATTCACAAATGTGGCATATATTTCTATTAGTTTATCATCTGGAATATTTTTTAATACATAAAATTTTCTCTATGGGTTTTGGAATGTTTGTTAGGTATATTCCTAGGAAACTTACAGTATTGTTGCTGTTGTCAATGTTATTTTTTGAAGACTTTTTTCTAACTTTTTTGATGGGATATTAAAAAAGCAAATGATTTTTATGTATTAATTTTATAACCAACAACCTGGCTATATTTTCATTAATTTCTACATATTTTAGGTAGATCATTTTGCGTTTTCTCAATTACATTCTCTGTGAATAATGTGTTTTGTCTCTTCCCTTCACACCTTTAGGCTCCCACACTTTTTCTAGCCTGAGGGGTGGGGAACCTGCTGCGTTGGGGTCACATCTGGCCTTCTAGATCTTTAAGTAAGGCCTTTTGACTGAATCCAAATTTTACAGGGTTTAAATTTGTTTTCAAAGTTTGGATTCCGTCAAGGGGCCACACTTGGGGATCTGGAGGGCCACATGTGGCCTTTAGGCCATAGGATTCCCATCCCTACCAGGATGCTTCTACTATTTCACTATTAACAATAACATTTGCTATAGGTTTTTGGCAGATATCTTTTATCAGGTTAAGTTCATTTCTCTTCTTATTTTGCTGTGAGTTTTTACCTTGAATGAGTGTCTATTTTTTCTCAAATGCTTTTTTCTCTCAATTAAGATGACCATATGCATTTCCTTCCATTTGCTGTAATTTTATTTGTAATGTCAAATCATTCTTGAATTTTTGCGATAATTCTAAATTGCTCTTAGTAGATTATATAGTCTATCAGTTTTTAAATTTAGATTGGTAATATTTTCTTCAAAACTTTTGTTTCTGTGTTTATGATGAGACCGTCCTGTTATTTTCCTTTTTTCGAACTGTCCTTATGAAATCTATATATTAGGGTTATACTGGTCTCATTGAATGATTTGGGCAATATTCTCCCCTCCTATATTTCCATTACCTGGAAGACTTTGTTTTATTTTATTTATTTATTTTTATTTCAGAATATTATGGGGGTACAAACATTTTGGTTACCTATAATGCCTTTGCTTCACCCAAGCCAGGGCTTCAAGCTTGCCCTTCCCCTCACCACATCCATTAGTTGTGATTTTACCCACACCCCCCACCCCCTGGAAGACTTTATTTTATAATGAAGAGATAATGTCATTGAAAGTATATTAGAAATTGCGTGTTAAATCACTTGGGCCTGGAATTTTTCTTTTTTTAGGTATTAATCAATTTTTTTTTAACAATTTTAAGGCTATTCAAATTTTCTACTACTTCGTGAGAGTTTGAAGCTCTATTTTTAATGAATTTATCAATTTTTACCTAAGTGCATAAGTTTATTGGCAAGCCTCTCCTCTCTCTTCTCTTTTTCTAGGACTACACTGAACAGCCATCTTAAAATATGTCAAATAAATATATTTTGGGGTAAAATATTTTGATTTCGTTCAGTAACAATTTAGAGATTTTTGCTCTGAGAGCTTTGGGAGAGTGTCACAGATCATGTAGCCTTTCTAGTGGGTGGCTTGGCTTAGAATCTGAATTTGAAGCTGTGTGCTGCCTCTTCCAGTTGGTAGCTTCATGTAAACTATACCCTCAATCAGCTCTTTGTGACAGTTTTTCAGTTGCCTTTCAGGCACGAAGAAGGCCAATCAATCGTGCCTCAGTTCTAAGCAATAAAACTGTAAACTAAATAGAAAATCCTAAATCCCCCAACTGACTGAGTGGACTCCCTCTTGGCCAAGGGGACCTCAGAAAAACCTTAAAACTGAGTTCCTGGCCATGTCAGGAAGGTCGGTCAGACATGCCTCATTATACCCCCTCCATTTTAGAGTTTAGAAACAACAGTTGACCAACACTAATGTTAAAATAGACATCATAAGACTGACAAAACAGACTCTTCGTGGCAATAAGATACCAAATTATAAACAAGACCTAAGGCCATGCAAGGCAAGGATTAAGTCATGCCTTATAATCCCTAAAATCTAGTTAAATAGGTCGTTTTTGCTGGCATGGTATCACATGACAGATAACAGACTCCCTTGTCTTAATTTAAGCATTCCATCCTACTGACCCCAAATTTTTAGACAAAGCTTATGCTAATGGGAAAAAAAACCCCATACTCTGCAAAATAATTTAAATAAGTTTATTCTGAGACAATGTATGTGACCTCAGCCTGGGGAGCCATACCCAAGAAATCTTGAGTAAGTGGTCCTGAGGAGGTTAGGTTACCATTTGGTTTTATACATTATAGGGAGACAGGAATTACAGGTAAAATAATAAATAAATATATGGAAGGTATGTATCAGTTTGGCCTGAAAAGGAAGCACATCTCAGAGCAGGGGCTTATAGGTTATAGATGGGTTCAAAGATTCTTTAATTCATAATTGGTTAAATAAATAAAGCTGTTTGAAAGCATGGAATGTTTTAAGTTATGGTAAAGAAGTCTGCTAATCAGAGGCAAGCCACAATATACCCACTCAAGTGATCTGTTAAGAAAATTGATGACTTGCAGGTGTGATTTAACCTTTTCCCTGCATGGCCTTAGGTCCTGTTAATAATTTAGTATTTTATTGTCACATAGAGTCTGTTTTGTTAATCTTATGAACTCTGTTTCAACATTAATGCTGGTCTATTGTTATCTAAGCTCCAGAAGGGAGGAGATAAAATGAGATGCATCTAACTTCCCTTTTCTTCATAGCCAGGAACTCAATTAAGGTTTTACTGGGGTCTTCTGAGCCAAGAGGGGGTCAGTTGGCAGGGATTTTATTTTAGAATTTTATTTTAGTTCACAGTTAACACTTTTAACCAATTGCCAACTAAAGAATCCCTAAACCCACCTATGACTTTTAAGCCCCTGCTTCAGAATGTGCTACCTTTTTGGGCCACACTAATATATACCTTCTGTGTATTGATTTATGATTTTACCTGCAGTTCCTGTCTCCCTGAAATGCTTAAAACCAGACTGTAATACAAACACCTCAGGACCCTTTAGTCAAGGCTCCCGGGGTTTATGTTTCCCTTGGCCATGGTCACTTGTATTCAGCTCAGAATAAACCTCTTCACATTATTTTACAGAGTTTGTTTTTTGCCCATTAACAAAGCCTATTAAGGTTTCCCTTTTGTCTTGGTCACTTTTGTTCCTTGGCCTCTTTTGCCTGCTTCTGGACTCAGAACAAATAGGCCTACAGCCTTAGGTGTACTCACTACTTGGTGTTTTCCTTACATTTTCCATTCATAGGAATACTTTCTTAATTTTTATGAAAGCATTTTGAGTCACTTATAATTAATTTAAATATGTATATCCTGGACCATATAGAAATAAAACATTTTTATAACAAATAAGATTTAATAATTATTTTTATAGTACATAATAAAATTATTTATTTTGAAAATGATAGGGATAAATTGACTATGCTTGCTGTGTTCAGTAATAAGATTAAATTATATATATAATATATATACATTTTTTTAAAATTTGAAAATGTTTTTCTTCCATGTAATTACCCCTGGAGGTATCTCATTATACATCTTTGGTTAACTTCCTTTCATGGTTTATCTAAGTGCTCCAAAATAATATAGTAAAAGTAGCATAGATTTTATTGTCAGAATAGAAATAGGTTCCCATGTCAGCTCCCATAGCAGAGGGATTGAAAAATCTAAATTTCAGTTTCTTTCTAAAAACAAAATATCACTTCAAATATTGAAAGAGGAATTAGATCTACATGTTGTATATTTTTTTATTCAATATTACTCCATACAAGAGTCATAGAGTATTTGGTACCCAGATCTTCATTTATTTATCTTGTGATCATGGCAGATTTTTACTAGTTAAACTTTGTAGTTTCTATCCGAGCCAAGATCCAGCTACAGAATTCTCAACAAAGAGCTCCTACCAAGTTATAAGAGATGACACTGCAGAAAATCTGTGTGTAATTTTAGCTCTAAACCTATCCCTTTCATCTTTTTCTAATATGCTGCTTTTATTTATTGCTGATATTCATCTAGCAAATGAATGTATCCATAGGTCCAAAGAAGTGTTAATGTCTCATATGATTTAATGTTGGATGTGTCACTTTTCTTAAATACACTAGGATATAGAATGAGTCATTTCACAGAATAAATTCTATTTGAGTTGCAATAACTATCAACTGGTAGAAAAGGATATGGACAAGAAATGTTTTGGTTGAATAACAGTTTAGCAAAAAAGCACTTGAGAGAGCAGTTGCAAATTGTATTCTACAGCCTGTAAATAGGTGAGGCCAGAGGAGGAGGGGTTTCATGAGTACATACTTTCATGATAAAATAAAAGTATAGATTTAATAAACCTAAGGATTTTTTTTTTTCTGACAAGAATTCTCAAGAGGAGGAAATGGTAAGTATTATTTGCTAAAGGTAGTTGTCTATGAAACACTTTGTCTTAGGGTTTTTCTCAGCTTCCCTATAGAGCTAAGGCTAATGTGTACTGTTGTCTTGTACCAGCCAGCATCCTTTCTGATTGCTGGGCAATCACTTTAATAGTTTCTGCCTGTGCCATACAAGTTGTTAAGTATTTTGAACATCACCTTGTATAGTATGCATTTTAGAAAATGCCATTTGAAAAGTGTCATCATTGAAGAGTTATATATAATATTGGGACATTTATCATATTTGTCTATTTTTTTGCTTCAGATTTTTCTCTTATGTAAAAATTTGTATATTGTAATATAATAATAAATTTATTATTAAATTTCAATTTGTGTATTGATTACTATGTGACACATAAAGTACCAATCTAGGCATTAAGTTGGAAAATCACATTTATTTAAAGCACAAGTAATTCATGTCCAATGGAAAAAAAAAATTGAAAAATACAGAATTCCAAGTAAAAAATAAAATTTAAAAAATCAATTAAAAATAAAATTTAAATTAATTTGGGAGTTTTCCCCCTATTTTTCCTGCTAAGTATAGCTAAAAACCCTGTACATTATATATAAAACAAGCAGAAGAAGACTCTGAAAGATTGAAAGAGGAAGTGAGGTGAGCTAGGAATCTTGGGACCCATCACACAGGCGAATTCCTTGGGTTTTCTTTTTGCCCTGTATATCCCAGACTTGAAGCTGAAGAAGCCAGTAACCTGAAACACCAGGGGCAGAGATGTAACAAAAGAAGATCCCAAAACGTAAACATCCTCTTTTTTATCACCCAAAACACAACTTTTTCTGAAAAGATTCCTTGTCTTTTAAGTCATCAATAAATTATCTATTGGTAAATTTAATTCATATAACGTATTAGTTTCCCGTTGCTGTTGTAACAAGTTACAACAAAATTTGTGGCTTAAAACAGCATAAATTTATTATCTTACAATCTTAAAGGTCAGCAGTCTGAACTGTATTGGCAGTGCTGTGTTCCTTCTCTCTAGGGGAGAATCCATTTCCTGGCCTTTTCCAGTTTTTACAGGCCATCACATTCCTTGCCTAGTCTCTCTCTCTCTCTCTCTCTCTCTCTCTCTCTCTCTCTCTCTCTCTCTCTCTCTCTCTCTCACACACACACACACACACACACACACACACACACACATACACACTTCTGTTTCCATCATCACATCTCCCTCTCTGACTTTGACCTTCCTGTTTCTCTCTTATAAGGACCATTGTGATTAGATCGGGCTTACCCAGGCAAGAATCCAGTAAAATCTTATCTCCAGATGTTTAACTTAATCACATCTGTAAAGTCCCCTTTGTCATATAATATCATATTCATAGATTCTGGGGATCAGTATGCAGACATTTTTGGAGGGCCATTATCTTATCTACCAAATATGGTATCTGCTTTCCTTGGATTCCACAACACTATATTTCCCTGTTTAATATCTCTTAAATATCTGGCCATTTCTTCTCAAGTTTTTTTTCAGGTTTTATTCTCCACTTTTCTCTTAATTATTGAGGCTTCTCAGTTTCTCTTTTTAGCAATTGGGATCATTCTCAAAGTGAATCCTAGAAATCTGTTATATTTCTGACTTTGCTATTGAATTTTCATACAAATGACCCAAAGACATCTGAAATATAGCATGTCCCAAACTGAAATCATATTTGCACCTTCAAAGGTGCGCCATTTTGTGCATTCATTTAATGTCATCTCCATGTACCCTTTGCCTAAGCCAAAGAGCAGTTATTCTACTCTGTCTCCCTCACTTCTATCTTCTATCTCCCTCACTTCCTAAAGATCAATGAAACCACAAATCTCATTAAATTTAACTCCTCTATAAATATCTCTTCACACGCACCATCACTCCCCAATCTAGGCCACTTTGTCTTTTCCCTAGATTTTGGCAATAGACTCCTAAATGGTCTTACATCTAGGAGGCTCCCTTCAAATTCATTCTCCACGTTGCAAACAGACTAACAGTCACACAAGTAGCTATAGTCATCATTTGTAAACCACAAGTCTAATCATGCTATATTCCTATCCAAAATCATCCAATGACTTCTTATTGATGTTAGGATAAAACAAAACCACTTGTTCAACATGGTATGAAAGCTTCTTGTCTTAGTCCATCTTCTACTGCTATAACAGAATACTGGACTGGGTAGTTTATAAAGAAAGGAGATTTATTTGGCTCATAGATATAGAAGCTAGGAAGTCCAAGATTCAGGGGCCATATCTGGTGAAGGTCTTCCTGCTGTGTCATAATATGGTGGAAGGTATCACATGGTGAGAAAATGCACACATGAGACAGAGAAAAAAATGGGGCCAAACTTATCCTTTTATCAAGTGCCCACTCTTGAGATAACAGCACTAGTCCATTCATGAGGGCATAGCCCTTCAGAACCTAGTCACCTCTTAATGGTTTCACTTCTTAATATTGTCACAGTGGCAATTAAATTTCAACATGAGTTTTGGAGGGGACATTTAAACCACAGCAGTCCTGTATATTGAGGCCACTGGCTTTCTCTCAAGTCTCATATTTCATTAAATTCTTTCAGTTCTTCAGATGCTCTAATGTCTCTCTCTCTCTCTCTCTCTCTCTCTCTCTCTCTCTCTCTCTCTCTCTCTCTCTTCCCCATTTTCTCCTGACCCTCCTATATGCTGTTTATGCCATTCCTTCTGTCTAGAAGCTATTTTTCTCACCTTCTCACCTGGCTAACTGCTATTCTCTTTTCAGACTTCCAACCCCTCCAAGAATTCTTTTCCGGCTCTGAATTCAGGTCGAATGTATCTTCTTACAGGCTCCTATAACACTCTCTTTTGTCTCAAATTACGCTTATGCCCTTTTACAATTGCCCATCATCAGTACTAGACAATAAGCATCCTGAAAGCAAGCACAGTTTTTATGTAATAGGTGTTCATTAATTATCTGATGAAAGTAGAAATTTATGAAATACAAATTAAGTGTGAAGTATTGTAAATTTTATTTTCTTTACATAATAAAATATCCTCCAGGTAGAGTATCTCATATTTTCTTAACAAATGGAGAAGACAGAAAAAGAGCCAAGATACTCTTTAATCCATCAATGATATGATTAAATTTATATTTTTTCTGTTAAGAGATAAAGTTGTTTTAATTCAAACACATTATTGATGAACTGATATTTTTGATATTTTAACATTGATTTTTAAATGTTTAATGTCTTTATCAAGAACTTTACTATAATAAAACAATAAGTAAACAAACAAAATTCTATACTGTTTCAGAATTCATAAAAATCAATTGCTGACTGTCATTGTGACTTACTAAACTGGAGATGAAACACTTTCTGAACTTAATCTTTATCAAATCCCATAGAATTAAAGCCATCAAAACTAAACCATTGGTTCTTCAATGACAATAGGAAAAGTTTGGGTTCAGATTTTGCGTCTTCATTTCAAAAGTATCCTTCTGTAAACCTAAAGTCTATAAGACTTCTATAAGTCTTAAACACATCTTAAATTGGACTTTTAAGTGTTATGAGCTAAATACGAAAGTTCTAAGTTGTCTGAAAATAGTCTGTATGTTCAAACTGCTAAGCTTGGAACATCTGTGTTCTTTGGCTCTCCATTTCCTTTGATATGGAGTTTAGAATGAATGGTGTTAAGTTCCTAACTCAAAGCAAGAAACTAAGACATATACCTCAATGCAAAAACAATTCAAAACCAGTAATCATTCTTGAAACTCTGTAACAGAAAAGCTGTTTTGCAGATGATTTATTCACGTGCTTTCTCTAATCGCAGACTTTTTTTCCTACGTTGTCATAGAGTAAGACTTTTTCCTTGAGGCGAGAAAGAAATGTAGAGGTCCTGAGAAATAAGAGTAGAGGTTGCCTTAGGGAAAGGAGCTATGCAAACACTCAGAACTTCTTCCCTTACTAGACAATCGCTGAAAGTGAATGTAAGATGGCAAAAAGTGGTGTGATTCACTGGCTTTTGCCTGTATAACTTAAAATTAAGTCTTACATTATCTGATCATTTGAAAAATGCTTCATATATGCTAAATGAGTGTTAGTAATACTACTCTGCCATTTATGAAGATTATCTAAGCTTAAAATTTTATTTATAAACACACCAAAGTTCAGGTTTGAGGAAGTTAAGGATAACATGTGGTAACTCTAAGTAAAAGTACGAAAAAGCTATACAGAGGAATCCAGGATACCAAGGGATCTTTAAATTGAAAGAAATAATAAAGACCACAGTAGTGGTATAGAATTCTGAAAGACATTTTATTTTTAATCGAAGTCTGTGCTACCAATCTTGGGAAAGGAACTTTTGTTTCTGAAAAATCAGTTTACTCATCTGTAAAAGAGGTTTTTGCCTAGGATATCAGTGATTATGACAGTTTCCTATTTCAGTGGATACTGCATGTTTCTGACATACTGTGAGTGAAAATATCAAAGGGAGAAGAAAGGAGGTATGGGGTTTCTGTGTGAGAGGCAGTAAACATTGGCTATATTCTGGGGGTAACAAGCAAGGATATCAGTTTTCACATGTTTGTTTCTAACAGCTGTGAGAAAGCAATGAAATTGGTGTTAGCCCATATCAGCAAATGTGTATAACCCCAACTATTGACAGCTTGGCTTCAAACTCTGGAATATCTGGGTCTATGATTATTCTGCATGTAAACAGGTGTTGGAATGGAAAAAAAATTAAGAACTAGTGATCTACAGGGATAGGAAATAGAAAATAAATGCTTCAAGAGGTCTAGATGTTAAAAATTGATGATGAAAACTTAAAGCAGGCCCCATTTGATGATATTTTAGTTAAATATCAAGTTTTTTCATAGCTTGAAATGCTCAGGACAAATCTCTTTAAAATGTCATGGATGACAGCTTTGTAAAACTGTGTGAACCCATCATCCTCACGAAATGTTAAACACTGATGGTTCTAAAGAAAGTAAATGCAATTCTCTTGAATTTAATAGAAAATTTTGATAGCGGTTTTGTTGAACTGAATGCACCACCACATAAAGGTCAAAAATTCTTAAAGTGAAATGAAATGAAAGTTATGCCAATTTATCTCTTAAAAGAGAATTAATTGGTAAATTAAAAAAGATGTAAAAAAATGGGTGAATGAAGAGTTAGGCACTAAATTGTGATAAAAAAATATTGGGAAGACTAATTGAGGGTTCAAACAAGAGTGAATAGGTGTGGATATTGACAGCTTCTCCACTGTGTACTACCATTTGTAAAGCATGCATGATCTCGAGATCACGTTTGGCAGCTATGAAACCAATCCACTTTTTAACCTACAATCATAGAAAAGAACAAAAAAAGCTTTCAGATTTTTTATCATTTTATTTGGCTCCTTTTAGCTCGATGTTCCTCCGTGATTCACCTCATTTTCTAATTGTATGAGGTACCTTTGATTTTGGACTGTGAAACCGACTGGACATTTTAATAACTTTTTTCTCTTGTTCTTCTCTTCGAGAATAATCTTAGAGATGTTTTCAAACCACATAAATCAAAAACCTTGGATGAAATCTATCTCACACCTTCTCTTTGATCCTACTTTCTATGTGCTTCAATGTTTCTGCTCATTTCAGAAAGCAAATGGAGTTTCAACTTTGTTTTTTTTTTTTTTTTTTGAGTCTCACTCTCTTGCCCCAGCTAGAGTGCCGTGGCATCAGCCTAGCTCACAGCAACCTCAGACTCCTGGGCTCAAGTGATCCTCCTGCCTCAGCCTCCAGGGTAGCTGGGACTACAGGCATGTGCCACCATGCCTGGCTAATTTTTTCTATTTTTAGTTGTTTGGCCAATTTCTTTCTATTTTTAGTAGAGACGGTGTCTCGCTCTTGCTCAGGCTGGTCTCGAACTCCTGAGCTCAAGCAATCCTCCTGCTTCGGCCTCCCAGAGTGCTAGGATTACAGGCGTGAGCCACTGCGCCTGGCCAGAGTTTCAACTTTGCATTGCTGCTTTTCCAGAATGACTTTCAAAGACATCAAACTAATCCTTTTCATTTCACTGAAAGTGATTTTGCCCTGCTCTTTCCCTTTCTCAGTTATTAAACAAATACCCCTGAATCATTAAGTTTTGCAGTGTGCTAATATTAATTCGGAATATGGCATTACTTATGAAAATGGTGAAAATCCTAAACTGTTTAGGAAATAAGGAATAATGATGCCACCGTTGAAGGGCATAAAGGTTTTTAGCATCATAACAATTTCTAACTTCTTAATATACTGCAGTCAATTAAATCATCAACTAGACATATCCTGTTTATTGCTCTTTTAGATTAAAATAAATTAAAGCAGAAAGGAAACACAACTTAATTGGCCTTAGATAAGTTGTTATATTGTTACTGCAACAGTTCTCTTGGAATTTCGTAATCATAATTATGCAAATCTTAATTAGCTAATTATTGTTTTGCAGTTTTTCTTGACTTAAGGGGGAAAATCCATTGGCACAATAAACCATTTCATGCTGTGTCAGAAACTTTAAATCAGAAAATTTTTTAGAATAAGTTGTAGAGTGCTTTATTATTTACTGGAGTATAATTCCCTAAGAAACTAACAGAGAAAAAGTCAGAAAATACTCCTTGGATTCAATATTTGTTCTCCTTTGTAGTTGCCAGAACTTTGCTCTAATTTGTTGGAATTAAGACTGATGGTAGGGAGATAAGTCATCACATATGGGTGATTTTTTATCAAAGTAGATACTGGACAAAAGAGATTAATGGAGACGTGGTTATACCAAGAATACAGTGTGAATAAAATTTGAATAAATTATTGTCTTAGCCCGTCAGAGGTTGAGTTTAGCCATTTTATTTCTACTTTTGGTATACAAAAATCAAGGAAGGGGGAGAAACTATTTCTACTATAACATATCATATGCATTCTTGGAAATATATGTACATTGTATTCTGCAAAATGGAAGAATGTATATTTTGAGAAAAATAGGGTTAAGTAAAATAAAATAAAAATGAACCAAAGTGCTAACTAAAACAATGCAAAGTATTTCAAGAGACAACTTGAATAATCCAGAAAGGCAGCTCAACATGGATAGAGAGAGTAGAATGGCTTGTGGTAAGGAGCCCATCCAGATGCCAGTGGATATCTGAGCCAGCACAGCTTTCACTAAGTGGGCACAAAGGAAGAACAATCTACTCTGAGAGTGAACCTTGCAAAGCTGGAATGCTTCTTCATGGGAGGAGATCTGGGTTTAGGCATTCATTTTTATTTATTTTACAAATAGAGTTAATGAACCAATTTTATGGTCTTCTTAGTTCCTTGGTTTCTTTGTCAATGGGTTAATAAATATTTTCATAAGTAAATTGTAACTGGAGTTTCCACCAAGATGTCCAAGTAAATGCACCCTCCAAAGCCAATTAAAGAGTGTAGCCTGGGAAGTAAACATCCTTTCTTGGCTCCTGTAGCAAATTCCAAGTGGCACTAGAACTTTACTTGCACTGACTCTTTGTTTCTCTTTGCCCCTTAATTCTGTGCTGTTTTTGTTTCTTGTTCTAGTGTTTAAGTAACCCAGAAATTATTTCTTAATGTGCCTGCAATGTTTGTGAATTTGGCTTTATGGCCTATTTGATGATTGTTTTCAGGTAGAGATCTATTCTGTTGGGTGAGAGATGACAGAAAATTTTGTTTCTTGGGTTTGTTTGTTTGTTCAAGAATACATTGACCTGCTATTAGAAAGGAGAAGAGCTCTTTGAGATCTAGACTTGTGAGTTTTTGTTTTCTGTGTTTATTTTAGTCTATGACCAAAGGTATAGAACTAAAATTCCATGTTGAATGTCTGTCTTTTCTCCTCATTTTGTGTGTGAAATATTCTTCTACGTCTGAAAAAATAAATAAATTAGATACAAAATCACTTAAGAGGCTCTGTTTTGATTGGTTTATAGAAGCTTTTAATGTTTATATAAGTCTGACATGAAACATTTTTATGAAGAAATATATAAATTCCTAGAAAATAAAGAAACTACATATCTAATGCCGTTAGGTCATTAAATATGAAATTTCTGCTTTTTAACCAAAACTGTAGTTTATTATGTCATATCTGAAACAAGAAGCAGTAAAATTAATCAAAGTATATGCCTGAACCATCCACACAGTTTTGCCATCTTAACAATAGCTTGTTTATGCCAGCAGCGCAGAAGCCTAGAGAGTGAGTGGCGATGAAATCACAAAAGGCATTTTCCACAGCTTTTTGAGAATTGAATATTTTTCCTTGCAAGAAGTGGTCCACAGCATGAAAGAAGTGGTAGTTGGTGCAAGGTTTAGTGAATACGGTGGATGACAGAGAGTTTCCAAGTCCAGCTTCTGTAGTTTGAGCAGTGGTGTTTTTTGCAACGTGTGGTCTTGCAAGAGGATTGGCCTGTCTCTATTGACCAATCTTGGCTGCTTAATCACAAGCATCCTCAATATTTCATCCAGTTAGTTGAATTAGACATCTGCTGTCATTGATCGATCAGGTTTCACGAAGCTGTAGTGAATAATACCAGTGCTGGACTACCAGATGTTAGCTTTTTTGGATGAATATTCTGTTTTGGACTGTGTTTCCACACTTCGTCTTTATCCGACCATTGTGCCGAACATTTGCAATTGTCAAAAAGAACACATTTTTCATCACACATAACAATACAGTATAGAAATGGTTCGCCTTTTTGTTGTGACAGTAAAGAAAGGCAAGCTTTAGAATGATTTCTAACTCTCATTTAATTCATGCGGTACCCATCTATCCAGCTTCTTTACCTTGCTGATTTGTTTTAAATGGTCCAATATTATTGGAATAGTAATGTCAAACCTTGCTGCTAATTCATGTGTAGGTTGAGATGAATTCACTTCCGCTACAGCTTTCAGCCTATCATTATCCATTTTAGTCTCAGGTTGCCCAGGTGGCTTATTTTCTAGACTAAAAACACCAGAAGGGAACTTCCTGGAACCATCGACATACTGTGTTCATTAGCCACATCCTTCCCAAACACTTCCTTGATATTTTGAGTTGTCTGAACAGCATTGGTTCCACAATGGAACTCATTAAGAAATAACACAAATTTTTGATTTATCCATGGTTTCACAAAAATTGCTCTAAAAAATTTGAAAGACAATCACAAGCCAAAAACCATGTATTTGAAAGAATGAGGAGGTACCTATGCAATAAAAATAAAACGAGAAGTGTCAAAGTGAAAATGTCAGAAATAACAACTGTAAAACTTAGTACTTAAGAAAATTAGACATTTCATACTTAATAACCTATATATATGTATAAAGACAAACAACCTTGTTTCTTACTTTCATGTTATAGAGTTGCTTTAGCCTCTGCATGGTAAATACCGTACTGTGATATGCCACCCAGATTTTCCTTTAGGAATAAAGTACTTATTTACCCTGGAGCTGAGGATGCTGCTGAAACTAGAAGTCCCTTAATCATTTTGGAAGAGCACCTCAGCTAAAGAAACCTGACTCATCCTTAGTCACACCTCTTCCAGGTGCAGCTGGTATCCAATGACTAACCAATGTTGGCATATGAAGGTCCTTTGCATCAACTTAGGACAGCTCTGAATGGCTGGCCATCCCAGCACTAAGACGTGTGCTGACCTGCATTCCAGCTGTACTTTTCCTCCTGCCAAATACGGTTTTCCTTTCCCTCCCTTACACAGTTTTTGACCCAAAAGCAAAGCACTCTCTGATAATCTTCCTTCATGTTCATCTGTCTATAAGAATCTCTCTGCTGAGAAAAATCTAGCCTGGGGCATGGTACTTTTAGTTTCTTTCTTCCCTCCCTCCCTTCCTTCCTTCCTTGCTTCCTTCCTTCCTTCCCACTTTGAGAATGTGTGAAAAGAATGTGTTCATCATGTGCATTTATGAAATTTCTGGTATGCTAAATTCTTGCATATGACAGAGAGCTCTCAATTACTTATGTTCTAGTTCTCTGAAATAAAAAATTAGTTACTTCGCTGAAAGTTATAAAATACATGGGTGATTGCAGCTCTCCTAGGAGCAATAGTGGCAAATAAATTTAGCTGTGGATGTAAGGTTTTGAGATGTATTTTTGTTTATCAAGAGAAAATAAGAGCTAATTGGTCTTACAGAAACATGTATTGATGTAGAACAGTCTGTACCCTGATAGGTCTTGAGAATGTCACAGAGAATTTACTGAGGAAACTGCAATCAGTAATGTGAGGGTGATCCTTGGCAGAAAATTCTGAAAGCGCAGTGTAGATAGAAATCTTTGGTACCTAAGCAGCAATTCAGGAAGGATTACCAATATTAATTACAAGTAAATAAATCTTTCTTATTTCCCAGTGTCTGTCAGAGGAGGGCTACTTGAGCAGTATTTATTTTCCAAAAGACAGGAAATAGAATTGACCAAGGCTCCAACTCTGATTTGTCCATTGTCTTTATGCAGGATTCATGCAAAGCCAGAACCTATGACTATCACCATCCCTACTGGAATCATTAGCAATAGTTTTATAATTTTTAATAACCCAAGTTCCTTAATCACCTGACCCTTGCCTATCACTTCCGCCTTACCCAGTGTGTTCCCTTCTTGCCCGTCCCCTGCTACCCACCCCATAAACCATATGTAGCTTCTGATGCTTGACTATTCTCTGTGCTCTTGCTCCAAGAAACATCAAGTGGTTAACCAGGTGGACCCTGCAGACAGTCGAGTCCCTGCATTCACTCTGCCACTTCCAAATTATTAAATATGTGACCTGCAGCAAGTTACTTTGCCTTCTTGTGCCTCAGTTTCCTCATCTGGAAATTGAGAATAATCTTAGTAGCTACCTCATTGGGTTGTGACAAGGATTGAGTGAAGGATTGGTTCATAGCGGCTCAAGTATTCTTTGGTGCTTTATCATTTAGTAGCAATGACATATTCCTGCCTAGGGACTCTTCTCCGTTTTTCATTCTGAATCTATTACTGTGTTTATGAGCATATTAAATGTGTGTGCTGAAACATTTCAAATTCTGCTTTATGTATATGTATAATAAAAGGTGTTTATTTGATAGAGTACTTGTACATGTACATTATTGTGTAATTGTTGACATACTAATGAAAATTTTATTTAAAATGTTCCTGTTGCCTAGAGATAGCATAGATGCCTAAAAGTATCACTACCAATTTCGCATTGAACAATTGAGGAATGTATGTGGATTTGCTTCTCCCCATAAACAGAATTAAGTATGTCGAAGACCTAAAGAAAATAAGTCTCTTTTCTTTTATCCTGAACGGCCCAGTACAGGGAGAATGTGCATATGCTGGACTTCTCTGGTAATAGGCCCCAAGTAAGACTCAAGAGGAGGGGCTGATAGGTTCAAGGACACTGAAGTGCTCCTTTGCATTCGGTTCCTCTCTCTGGCTGTTATGAACACTAAAGGGATCACCCTGTGCTCAGTCCTGCTGCTGTGGCCATGTCTTGCATAAATTCCAGAAAAGCAGCAGGAAGGCTTTAAAATGTAGATATATGTCTTTTCAGGCATTCATGGCACCCTTCTTTGTCTAAGTAACGGACTTTACATTTTGTATTTTAAACTTATTGAGCATTAGTTAATTGCTATAATGCATGCCAACAATGTGACTAAAGCTAATTTCCATTAGATCAATTGTCTGATTAACTGGTTACCAGTTAGCCTCCCCAGGTACAATTTTTCTCTTCTAAGCACTGAAAATAACATCTTCATAGAAATCCCCCAAAATGCATACTGTAAGCCAGTTGTCATAGCCCAAAATGAAATTATTTATTCAAGCATTTTATTTGCATCTGAGTGTTTGACGGTTGTGGAAAATAGCAACAAAACAAATACAGGAAAATATTTGAATATAATTTTTCCTCTTTGGACACTTAATTTGCTGTCACACATTGACTTCAAACCCCTCAATGTGATATACAGAATTTCAAAACATTCCTTTTATTTGTTTGTTTTCTTTGATTCCTCATTAGCTTTCCATGACTTCCCACAGACACTGTACTCTGCACTTTTCTTCACATCTAAATCTTTCTTTTTTATGATAATCCCTGTGAGAAAAAACATTAGCAAACCAACAAAACATGCATCAGTTAACTAAAAGACTACCCACATTTAAATATATATTTCTATAAATATATAAACCCAAGAGCATTGCAATTCTTTTCCGCTCACTCAACAAATCAGTCAATATGTCTTACAGCTTCATCATTTTCTTGTTATTCTTTTTCTGTTATACTTCTTCAGTCCAGGCCTCCCCGTTCTCTGTCCACATTACTGCAATAGATTCCTAACAGGTCTCCCTATGTCTGGTTTGTCCCCTCACTACGTTCTCACTAGGGTCTTCCATTCAGCCTGGCCAACGTAATTCCCCACCTTCATCTTGGCCATTTCTCTGCTTAAGAACTAACAGTGCCTATTACTTATCAAAGTCAAATTCTTCAGCCTTTCTACCATAAAGTCAAAGACTGAGTTCTGGCTGGTAGGATGTGGGCAGAAGTAATGGGCTCATTTTTCTGCCTGGACCACAAAACCTCCCATACCATTCACCACATACTTTATCTCTCCCATCATCTTGTGCCTAAATGTGGGGGATCCAGTAGAGAACTATGAGGAGATAGGGGATGGAAGAACCAATAGTTTTAAAAGATTAGGGTCCCTGAATAACTTTGTGGTGCAGAGCTTCTTGTCCCCACCTACCGCCCCTATCTTGGACTCAGATAAGCAAGAAAGGAAAGTCCATTGTATGAAGACAGTGAGGCTTTTGGGATATTTGTTGAAGTAATTAGCCCATTAGCCTCAAATGTACCAGTTCTGCAATAACAGTGATTAACAAACTTGTGGGAGGTTAATAAGTGTGTTTTAAACATTTTATATGGAGGTTTTAGAAGTTCCCTGGTTATAACTTTTGAATCTAATGAGTTTTTATTTTTGTAATTCTTTAAGCAAGTCATTTGTAATCTTATTGTGGAGCATTTGAAAATAATGTTAATTCATTTTTTATTCATTCATTCATGCAATAAACATTTATTTAGCATCTATTATGTCCCAGGTACTATGTTTACACAAAGAGGAAGTGAAAAAAAGTTTATAATTTTAGTAAAAAAATTAACTTAATGGATTATATTATAATCTTACCTTGAGCCTTTTTGCTACCTAATTTTTACACTCAGCATAAAACCTCAATAACACTGTCACTCATCTCAGAATCCCAAGTGACTAGAGTCTCATTTTCAGGCCTTATCTGAGACACCCAGAATTGTTCTGCTGTCTGATTTTTCCTAAGGTTTGATGCTAATGAAATAGTCTTTTTAAATCACTAATTCTGAAGGAAGAATTCTTTTTTACTGAATTCCCACTCTTGTACAAATTCAAAATAGATTTTGTTTTGCAAGTACTCTTTATTTTAAGCATTCCTTTTCAAATCTTGAGCACTTTGATGGTAATGCCATAGTAAAGGAAGCATCTCCTCTCCCTTCTGTCAGGTGAGTTTTTGAAGTTAGATAATTAGGTACACAGACAGGGAAAGGAAACTATGTCTTAGTACATGGCTCCACCACTGAGTTGGTATGTAATTCATGACCAGTTCTACTTCTAACCATCCTTCTCGCAGCCATTTGATAAAGTTTATCTCTTACCCGAGGGCTTACAACTGGCATTGTCCAGCTCACCACTTTTTACTCCACATTTTGGACAAAATATAGGAATTTCAAGAAAGTCTTGACATTTTGTTTCAAACTTCTGTTTTGCTTCCTAATTGCACCAATAATTCATTCTTCATATTTCTTGTAACTAGAAAAAATATATGTACATACATGCCAAGAACTTTAAATTTGACTCCTAGTTTAACTAAAATAAAATGTTGACCTCATGGGTTACCAAGTAAGCTCAGTTAATACCATTCTCAGGTGTGTGTAAGACTGTTCAGCAATTCTTCAAAATATCCTTTCACACCCTTTCTAAGGGTGAGGGTGGTGGTTGAGGAATGTCAAGAGATGTCAAGAAAGAGGAGGAGGGGATGAAAGAAAACTGGCGACTGATTTTCGTGTCTGGCTCTGGAACCAGGCCCGAAAACTCTAGGCACCAGCCATCACAGGCACCCCACTGCTAACCGTCTTTGCTTTTCCTGTACTTTGATGGGCTCAAGAAGATGACACATCATATTCTACTGCTATTAGCTGTTTGTGTGTCTTCCATGCTTGAAGGAAAGGACCATGTGTTACTCACCTTTAAATCCTGAAACAAACACATTCAATAGAGTTTTGGTGAGCAAGGGAGTGAATAAGCAAAGTGATATCTAAATTTGTCCATCACCATAGAAAAATAGGATGATATAATTGACTTATAAACTTGATTGCTCTATGAATCCTGATTTCCCATCTAGGCTTTTATAAAAAAGGAAGAAAATTAGTACTGGGAAAGAGAAGTGAAGGATGGGGCAGTATAAATGGGAAGGAATAGGTGAAAGTTAATTAAAAAACAAAGACAACAGAAGAGATTGAAAAGTAAGAGGAAATAGGATTTATAGATGAGGTCAGAGAAAGAGCTATGAAAGACATGAAATTGTTGGTGGGATCAGTCAGTAAGTGTCCAAGATTACAGTCAAGTAGTTCCCTGTCCCGCCTAACAGGATGTTGTAGAGATGTAATACAGCAAACCCCAGAGTTTCTCAGAGGGAAGCAGCTCTGCAGATAAGAAAGCCCCATTATTTCGTGTTATTATTTTCCTTTCATGTTGGGCGGATGTACCAGTGACAGTTGGAGTCTCCTTTCAACCAAATAGCTCCCATATGCTACATAATGCTGCTGCTGATTAAAATCCTATGGAAGATTCAGGCTGTATCTGGGACAATAGCAGACTGAGTTCGATTTATCAGTCTTCTGGGGAAGCAAAGATAATCAAATTTCCCCCTTCAGCAACTTTGGGGCCAAGCCATTTGCTGAGATGACAGTGGATGTGAGTCGCACACTTTCAGTTTATATACCTGCTGCCTGTTAATCACAGTTTCTTAACATTTTGTGTGGATTTTTTTTTCTTCCTATTCACATCTTATGGGCTTTGTCATTTAAAGGCAAGGGCACTTCTGTGAAAACTAGTTACAGAAACATGCATGGTAAATTAGGAAGATGTATAGGGAGATAAAGTTACGGGTGATATGAGGAAAAACATAATCTTTAGTCAGAAATGTGAGTTCCAATTTGCTTTTTATTGTCTTAGTATATGCCCTGTACAAGTGGATTGAGCCCTCTGAGCTTTGATTCCTTCATCTGTAAAATGGATAATGATATTTACATAGAGGGTTGCTGTTGTGGATCAAATTACATAATTTATGTTTGGTTGTGCTTTCTGGAAAAATCTAGGTAGTGAGATCTGCAAGGA
>RJWJ010014923.1:0-36923 GCA_004363605.1 Indri indri | reverse complement strand
ATAAAAAACTTCATTATCTTTTGGTCCCTTATGTTTTACATCTAAAATAGTAAGAAATGTTTAAAATATAAATGTTTTATTTTTATATGCTATGAGGAATTAAGCAATTAAATATTAACTGAGCGTGCATATAAATAACTTATGAACAATTATTTCCTTAGATGTATATATCTGCGCAGAATCCTATGTAACACGATTGCTGCATTAACAGCCTTATTCATCTCTGTCTACTGTCCCACATTTTAGCTGGGTTTAGAGCACTTCTACCTAAATGTATCAGTACTTCAAAAATTAAAATGTACCCAAAAAAGTTCATCATGTTATCTTCAGAATATTACATAAACATCTTCCGGGTAACTGAAAGACCAGGAAAAATCAGAAAGAAAGGAGGAATTGGCCTCGGCCATAAGCAATGGGGACTTATTCTTGCCAGGACCTTTTGAGGAATGTGTAAGATGTCTCCCACGATTTCCCACATGAGATACCATAGGAAGAACTATTGATTCATTATTTCCCTTTCTACATTGGTTGGAAGTTTACTTAGACATTTTTTACTGCCAGAACTTCCAGGTTGCACCTGTGTGCATGCTAATCAGGCTCCCATCTCCCATACCATTGTGTGGGAAAAGCTCCAGAACAGAAAGTGAATGGTGGAAGTTGAAACTTGGAGGCGAGAGACTATCATCTTGAAGGGATTCTGAATCTGTATGTAAGCATTCCCCGAATCTAGGACTGGAATAAGAGAGGTGGCCTTGAGTATATGAAGTGAGCCTTAAGAGATGTTGGTGTACCAGGGAAATTGTTGAAGAAGCAAGACATTTAGAGTGCCAGAGTTGGAAATAAACTGAGCATATTTAAAAAAAAAAAAAAAAAAGAAGGCCAGTGAACCTAGAGAAGAAGTGGAGGGAGATGAAGGTGGAATATCATGAGGCAAAAAGTGTAGTCATGTCGCATAGTTCTGCATTCTATTGTCAAAGCAGTAGTGCTCAGAATGTGCCAAACAAGGGACGTTTTTCTGAATCATCTTATATTTTCAGTATTAATTATTGAATACATAGTTTTCTGTGTGTTTCCCAATTCAGAGTTTCTAAATTAAGAATTATACTGCAAAGATTATTTTTTCCACACAAAAAATATCCTGGACTGTAAGCTGTTCAAAGGAGTAGCTTCCCTTGGATCAGGAAGTCATTTCTGTTTCCCAATATCTGTATTTGGAGAAATCCAGGACGTGGCAGGTGCAGTTGACATCTCTAAAGTAGATGGTGCAGGAGATTTCCACATTCTTCTTACCCACTGGATATTAGAGAAATGCATTCCAAAACATTCTTATCCAGTCTGCTTTGGAATGCAGAGAAGCACCTGCAATCACCAATAATTTGTTATCTCCATGCTCTGTAGACAAAGAGAGGGCTTGAATGGTCTAACATTGAAGGTGAGGAGAAGGAAAAATCAAAGCTATGTAATTTAGAAATTAAGTAATAAGCTATATGGGTAGCTAAACCTTTCATTCAGAAACCTTGCTGAATCCTGTATGTGGAGGCCACAATGACGCCCAACCCAGATCTCCTGTGGGAAACATAGTTGACCTGTAGCCCTAACCGCTGCCCCTCTGAACCTACCAATATGTTTGTGCTAAGGACATACTTCTCACACGTTGTACTCAGCCACTGATTGAGCATGGTGAGGACCAAGGTTCAGGGACATTCCTAAGAGACCCAGCACTTCTCTAACAGGTAAATTCACCTGAGGACTCCCCATTGGCCTTGCCAAACTTTTTTTGGAGCTGCGCTGCAGTTCCAGAATCTTCCTACCCAATTCTGTCTCTATTTCCTTCACAGGTGTTAGATACCCATCACAGCCTGAGGCTCTTCCTGTCTTCTCTGGCTCTTTTATTCTTCATCCTTCTCAAGCATTACCCACAATAAACCTCTTGCATATCTATTCACGTGTTGTCTTCTCTTTCTTGGAGAACCCAACTACCACAACATACATCTTCCCATGCACCTCACCACTGCACATGCATCAAGGAAGAAATTCCTTCATAGGATGTGCTTCTAAGTATTTATGTCAAATCACATTAAAAAGATGGATAATATATTCCTAGAATTTGGAATCCAGTAACAGAAATGAAAACATATTGACCCTCTGTTGAGATGAGTTCAACTGTATTTAAAATTGTCTGATGGTTCTTAATTTTGAAAGTTGGGTCTTATGACTCCAAGTGTTTCTACTCTAATTCTTAGTGTTAATAGACATCATGCTGTGTCTGGAAGAAGTTCATGAAACAGAAATGAGTAACAGATGGTTTTTCAGGTATTGGAAGGACTTTTGATTCAGATTTTCAAAATAAGACTCAAATTTTTGGACTGTATCCAACTGTGCTGGAACTGGTAAATGGGAACTTAAGTGGTATATTTGATTTGATTGAGTATAGTAGATGGATAATGCTCTGTTTGTCTCTAACTAAGCCTTTTTTCTTGGTTTCTATAAAAGTATTAGGTGTAATACCTGCCAAATGATTACTGTTAGTAGAAGCATAGTCAGGGTTTCACCAAACAAACAAAACAGAAAACATTTTAAAACTTGAAAGTAGTTAGTATACCCTTGGGTAAATCTCTATTGAAATTCACTGTTGAACATTTAGTGAAGATATTTTATATTCAGAAGAATTTAAAATTAGAAGTAATCAGTGAAAAAGTTGACGGAGGCATAAAAAAATGCTGAGTCCAAGATTTTTTTTGTTTCTTTGTTTTTGGTGGGTTGTGAACACTAAAAAAGCCATTGTCAAATCATATTTATGTCTCAATTAATTTTTTTTAAGAGACAAGGTCTCACTCTGTCCCTCGGGCTGGAATGCAGTGGTGTGATCATAGCTCACTGTAACCTCAAACTCCTAGGCTTAAGGAATCCTTCTGAGTAGCACCACACCTGGCTGATTTTTTTCTTTAATTTTACTTTTTGTATAGGTGGGGTCTTGCTATGTTGCCCAGGCTGGTCTTGAACTCCCAGCCATCCTTGAGCAATCCTAACACCTCAGCCTACCTAAGTACTGGGATTATAGGCATGAGATACTGTACCCAGCCAGATTCCAATTCATTTAAATAGGAATTAAACAGCAGTGAGATTCCTCAAGTATTTTGTGATTATTATACACATGTTAATTTTTTCCATTTTCACAGTTTATTAGAAAACCCAAAGTTTGCTAAAAGTGCTTGTTATTTTTATGACTTCTTAAAGCATTATTTCATTAATAGCTATTCTCATTAATCCTAAGGGCAATTTGGCTTCAATTTATTGTTAATGTCTTTTGAAATGATGGTAAGTTTATGTTCGTGGTATTTCAGTAATTTGGAAATAAAATATTGTTCTAAAACAATATCATTTAGAAAAAAATCCATTATGTTACTATTTCACATTGACAGGCACCATTCCTAGTATTTCTGTGACTTATTAATTTATTTTGCTTTTTATAGAGGTAACCACATCCCTTACTCTTCTCCCTATCCAACCATAAAAGAAGGATGTCTACATACATACACACACACACGCACTGATTTGAGGTAAATATCAAATGAAGATTATGTAGTTTAGAGAAAAGAAAATGGTTATGGTTTTTGCTTCCAGACTAATCTAGGTTCAAAATTTACTCTGCCATTTACCTGTAACAACATGACCTGAACAGATAACTCCAGTACTAAAATCTTCAATATACAATTTTAAAATAGCTACTTCACAGGGAGACTATTGGAAATTAAAAAAACAAAATGTGTCAGGCGTTGTCACTATTTAAGCACCTGTGACAAAGATTTTCTTCTTGATGTGGTTCCATTTCCTACCTTCACCCCCATCTCCAGCCAGGAATTTTTCAAATAGTAGAATCTATTAGTTCACAGCCTGTTCAAGCTGGCTGTGAAAAAATACACTGCATGAAATTTTCTAAAGGGAAAGAAAATTGAAAAGACTGTGTAAGCTTAGATATTCAACTAGAAATTAATTTTTGTAAATTGCAAAGATTATTTATTGAAAGCCCCTTAGTACATATTCTTTATTACATTACTTGATTTGAAATTTCTTCATAATGGTAAAATTGCCTAAAAGAAATATTGAATAAATCACTTTTTAACTGTTATTTTCCTTGAAATATTAAAAGTATATTTATGTATGAGCACATTTATTACTATAATATTGTTTCTAAGTCCTTGAGCTAACAATATTCTTTCAAATCGCCACACGTGTGATATGTCATACTAAATATTCAGCCTGTGGAAATGCAAATCTAGCAACCAGAAAATGCTCCCTGAAGTTGCATCTTTGTGATCTCTGTGAGGTATTGCTGATCACATTCTTGGATTGTCATTTCGGAAGATCGTGGTGATATGTAGCTAGTAATATTCTCTGTCAGGCACGGGAGCATGTTTGCTGAATTTTATTTGCTCGAGTTTTCTATAAGAATACATTGCTTATACACATTGATGCACCAGAGCTATAGTTTTCTTAGCTTTTCTTTTTCTCATATTTTAAAAGAAGTTTTCTATTAGAGTCAAATTGAGTGGTTTTAAAAATGCGTTTCTATTCTGTTTGTCGAAATCCTGAAATCATTCACTGTTCGATTTCTCTGGCTCCAGCGCCTTTTCCCCTGGCTTCACATTGCTGCTGCTATTGCAGATAATTCTCTCTTGTCAATCCTGGATATTCCACATTGCCTTGTTACTGCTGCGTAATTGTACAAAGCGTTCTCAGATGCCTCCAGTCTTTCGCTGATGTTTTATCTTCCTTACCTTTCCGACTTTGGTTACGTGAGTTATCTTTACTTTTACTTGGTTTGTGAGTGGGCTTTTCTATGTTACTTTTTTAATGGCTTACCTGTTAACAGAGATAGAAAAACCAAAGTATTTTTCCCACTTTCTTACACAATCCCTGAGCACTACACTTCTGACATGAGATGTGTGGGAGTATTTTCCCACACACACCCCCAAACGATTCTCCAGCAGACACCAGCTGAGTGTCTCTCATTAAATTCAACTCTGACGTTATCTACCTGGACATATCACTGGGTTCCATAGGTTAAGGGTTCAGTCACAGAGGCTGCCTCCGACTTCCAACACCCATCTCAAGCAGTAGGTTGACACCTATACTTCTGAATTCTGGCCATAAGTCAGGGATTCGTCTCTCCCCTCCTTGGGTTTGATTAATTTGCTAGAGCGACTCACAGAACTCAGGGAAACACTTTACTTACACTTAGTGGTTTATTAATAAAGGATATAATAAAAGATACAGATGAATAAACAAATGAAGAGGTACATAGGGCAAGATCTAGAAGTGTCCCTAGTCTCCCAATGTTGCAAGCGTTTCTGGAGAAGACAATCTTCCATGCATCTAGTTTAGCAAATAATGGAAATCGGAAGTATGATAGTATTCATATGTCTTTCCAAGAGCCAGAAATGTCTTTACTTCATTGAATATGTCATTTTAGTTTAAATGTTATTTTTATTTTCATCTTGATAGTTTAAGGAATGCAGGCCATGGTTGAAAACCCCACCATTTAAAGACTATTAAGAAACATACATTTTCTAGAACAGTAGAAAAAACATTTCAGCTTCTTATTAGCTTTTCCTGTGATGAATCACAAAATGAATCAGCCTTACACCAGGAAGTCGGCACGGCTCAATAAACTAACCAATGAACTAAGGCTTGAGCATATGGTAAACACCCTCCACTCCCCCCAAGATATTTTAAGCCTCATCAAAATAGTCCAAACCAGATGTATGTTCAATTTTTTTATTGCAACAGTTAAATCCATACCAGAAATGATCTTTTAAAATCCTCTGAAAGTTCTTACAATATATTCACATCCATTCATGAATGTCTGTTTTTCTAAGTATTAAACTAATCGATCAGAATATATTGGAACTAGCTCTGGACAAACCGAAAAACTGTAATACAATTGGCTCTTCATGATATTTATTGGCAAAGGTTAAGAGAATGATAAAAATACTGGATCGCGATCCAAATGTGGATTGATATTAATGCATTCTTCTTCTATCCTAGGCTCAACATAATAGAATATGAAAAGGAATGTTATGAGAGGCATGTTCAACCAGGTGCGCCTGCCTGTTAATAGTAATTTGCTTAAGCAAGTCACCTTGCTGAGTGTTTTCCTCCATTTGCTTCCCTTAATGTTCATGCAAAGGCTGTGCAGTGTCTTAAACCACTGGGTTTTGTTGTTGTTCTTTTTTCAATCCATCAAGACAAGAAATCCTGGAATAAGCAGTCTCAGGCTTACAAGGAAACTCAGCAGCGGATCTATATTCTTTTTGTACATTCGCTTTTGTACCTCCAGGTCTGTGTCTGCATCCCAGAGAGGAAGAAGGACCCCCAGGTCAAAAGCTGGCAGCTCTAACGATTTATTTCATAAGTCAGCCTACTATATTCCTTAAGAAAAAAAATAAAACCTTAATGAAAAGACCACCCAGGCATTTTCTTACATCTCATTAACAAGAACTGAATCGTACGGTTACCCTTAAATTATAAGAAGGTTTGGGAAGACAAACACTTTTTCTTCCTTCGTCTCTGCAGTAGAGGATGGCTAGAGGACATATTTTTGTTAGCACTCACTTCACACGTGTGTCTGCGGCACATCCTGTGTGGTCAGGGTTGTCATTGCTGTCCATGTTTCGCAGCTGAGATGAGCGCGGCTTGGAGGCTGAAGCAATCTTCCCAGTGCCGTATGGTCGGTAGCTAAGGGAGCTGGGCTAGAAACTGGGCTTCCCAATTCAGAGCCCTTTTCAACTGCTACACCGGCGCTGCTGCTTATCACTGTCTAGGATTCGAAAGTCATTATTTCAAGAAATCTCTTTCTTAAGCCTTTCACCTCACATAAATATCAGAGGGGGATGCTAATAATTTCAAAACACTTGCAAAGTGGCATGAACTTAACTTTGTTTCCATAAAAGTTATCTTCATTAAATCATCTGTATTATATACTGGCCCCAATTTGTAGATTTATGTAAAAAACAAGGCTTAGAGGTTTAAGTAATTTTTTCTATGGTCACACAAAATAAGGGGAGAATTAAGATTTGATTCTAATTCTGCATAATTTCAAAGTTGCTTCTCTTTTCTACTACATAACAAGGCTTGTAAGTTTTGTAATTAAAATGACTTTCTGATTCCATTCATCTATATCCAGTCTGCAAAGGAGTTATCTATCTACCGTATGTACTAATTACAGTAAAAACACAAAAGTTATCATATTAACCATTTTTAAATGTACAGTTCAGTAGTGTTAACTATATTCACATCGTTGTGCAACATACCTCTAGAACTTTTTCATCTTGAAATCAGAAACTCTGTGTTCATTGTACACCGCCCCGTTTTCTCCTTTCCCCAGTCTCTGGTAACCACCATTCTACTTTCTGTTCTTTGTGTTTAACTACTTTAGATACCTCAGATAAGTGGAATCATGCAGTATTTGTCTTTTTGTGGCTGGTTTACTTCAGTTAGCATAGCATGCCATAACATGCGTGTTATAACATGTTATAGCATGTCTTTCTTTTTGAAGGCTGAGTAATATTCCATTGTATGTATCTGCCACATTTTCTTTATCCATTCATCTCTTGATGGACTTGTGGGTTGCTTCCACCCCTTGGATATTGTGAATAAAACAGCAATGAATATTGTGTGCAAATTCATGCTTTCAATTCTTTTGGATATATAAGGGATTACTGTATTATTGTGGAGGTGATTTTAATAAAAGAATTGAAAACAATGACTGTGTAGATTCCATTTAGAAATTGCCTGTTTTTTCCCCCTTTATCTCTGAATCTTGTGCTAGGATATTTAAGCTGTAGCCTGTGATTTCCAGATGTGGATTAAAGTCAATAATCTCGTTTCTCCAGTTTGTCAGACCCATAATTAAATCTTCTGTCTTTAATCCCACACTGGACTTGGGTGTTCCGCTGACCCCCTGCTCCAGTGCCAGTCAACGCTTTAGGGCGTAGGCTGAGAGTGTAGAGCCAGGACTTGCAGAGAGGCCGTTTGATGGTGGGCTCATGGGAACAGTCCCTCAGGCTGGCAGGCCCGGGTTTAATCCTCACTCTGTCTGTGTCCCGGGGCAAGTATCTCAACCACTTTTTGCCTTAGCTTTCTCCTATGTAAACTGCAGATAATAATAGTAGCTACTTCTAGTGGATGTTGTGAGGATTAAACTAGTTATTATGAATAAAGTTATCAGGACAATGCTAGGTACGTATCGTGCAGTGGCTGTTATCACTTTTTCTTATTGTCGTATTCTCTTTTATCTCCCATTCGGTTCTCATTATCAAAAGCTATTCTCACAAGTCCTCATGGAAAAGCGTGTCTCCTGTTCCCACTCTGGTTATTTCAGCGGCACCTTCAATTTCCTGCATTGCAGGTATTTGTCAAAGGTGGCTAAATGAGAATTGCACTAACCGTGGTGTGCTCATGCAGTAAATGCTCAGTTGCAGGACCGGTCGATAGCATCAATACCTTTTGATCCATATTTTATTATGTTTTTGTAAATAATTCTGGGCACATAGTAAAAACTCAGCACATATTGTTTTGCTCCAATTTATAACAAGTAATGATTGTTCTCTCACTTGGCAGCGGAAGGTGTGTGTGTTCCTCCATAGAAAAAAGTGAACAAATATACACCAAAGCGAGAAATAAATTGTATCAGATTTAAGCTGAAATGCACGGTGATCTTGTTAGTTCTAGAACTTTCCATAAACTGTCTCATGAAATGCACCAAACTTTCCATTTTAGTGTCAAGACACAAGTAGACATGAAAAGGGACTCTGCATTTATCTTCTGTGATATATATCAGGTGTAGGACAGTATTCACTGAAGTAAGAATACAGGTGGGAGCAAAAGGTGCCCATTGAAGACATGATCTGCCTGCATTGCTTGACCCAGCATCTGTGTACATAAAACAAGCTAGCAGATAAGTAATGCAATTTAAAACCATTTTTACAATTTCATGTGAAATCAGTTCCTTCCCTTAAGGATTCTTTTTATAGAAAGACAAGAAAATTACAGTGTACCAATCAATTCATCTTCCTTTAAATAAGTGCTTAAACACAATGCGTGTCGTTTGCTACGCACTCCCTGGTGAGCACTGTTCAGAAAGTCTGAGAGGGTGGGTAGTGATCACGGGTAATGGCTACTGTCAAGAATTTGAGAATTTAGGGAACATAGAGTCCTTTGCTAAGGTAAACACAGTTTCCAAGGAGTTTTTTGTATAAAATATTGCAGAATGCTCGAGTATTAATACATTTTAAAATAATGAATACTAACTTTGAGACATTGAAGAAAGAGGAGAAAAAATCATTAAAATAAAAATCATCACAGACTTCTTAACACTCCAGAATATTCTCTTGCTTCCTACCTTAAAGTTATTAGGTTAACTCCTAATAATCTTTCATGTTAGTTAATCTTTTACATCTCAATGTAACTTTTGATCAGCTAATCCTGGATTAAGTTCACCTATATCCCTCTCCATTTATTTCTTCAAAATAGTGCATATCAGATTGTTCGTATTTTTCTTCTTATTATTTATTTTCTTATTTGATTCTAAACTATGCCAAGTCAGGAACTATGCCATATTCATTGCTGTAATCTCAGCAAGAAAAGTAGGGCCAGAAACACCCCAATCTTGTCTTGGCCAAACTTTTCTTTCTCCGATCAAATTATCAAAAAAAAAAAAAAAAAGAAGTGTACATGGAGACGAAGAACAAACATATTAAGGGGAATTTTGGCAACAAAAGTCAATTTAAGAAATCTAGCAAATTCGTTTTTGGGCCTTAGAACAAACATGTCTAGAAATTTACTGCACTAATGTGGCAAAAATTTTATTAGCCAGTATCAGAGAAAACGGAGCTAGAGGGACAAAGAACAATCTTTGACGCCCGGGTCAGGCCTGTCAAGGTTTCCTGGCCTTGCCGTGGTCACTGGCCCTGCAACAGGAGGCGGAGAGCTCAGAGCTGCCAGGGGCTGCCGCTGCTCTTGGTTTTCAGGTAGGAAGAAAGCAAATATGTGGCCATAAAGTGTGTTAACTTTAATCAATTCTGGATCCCAGCAATATCTTCAAACAGCGCTCTGAGTATTTCCATGTTCCCCTGCAAACCTTCTCTTCACCCTTCGCTCTCTGCTCTGTGACCCAGAAAACTGACCTGTATGTATGAGACCAGCAGCCCGCTCCACTCCGGCCCCTGGCTAGAGTGTGCCAGCCGGGCACTCGCAGAAGAGCAGAGCAAGGAAGGGAAGTGCTGTCACTGGGATGCTTGCTCCACGGGTCCCCTCCGGCAGGACTACCCCACACGGCCTGTGTCCTTTAACAGAGGAAGGCCACACTTTCTGTCGGTGTCCATCTGCCCACAGCTACTTTACAGCTTTCTGCAACTGCTTGCTCCCCTCGGGTCCTTTATCCTCAGCTCCTCCTGCAGTAATTAGTTTCAGGGTTCTGGAAGATCCTTGGGGGCTTTCCTAACTCTTTCCTGGACTTGTGTATAGTGTACCTTCCTCAAATTCCAGGATTTTAGCCAGGCACAGTGGCTCAACACCTGTAATCCCAGCACTCTGGGAGGCCAAGGTAGGAAGATCACTTGAGGTCAGGAGTTCGAGACCAGCCTAAGTAAGAGTGAGACCCGTCTCTAGTGAAAACAGAAAAATTAGCTGGGCATGGTGGCACGCACCTGTACTCCCAGCTATGCGGCAGGCTTAGGCAGGAGTTTGAGGTTGCTGTGAGCTACGATGACCCCACTGCACTCTAGCCCAGGCAACAGAGAGAGACCCTGTCTCAAAAAAAAGAGAGAAAAAAACAACCCAGGATTTGAGCATCCCGTTCTTCTTCTGGGCCATGACTGAAACCCACATTAATAGCACCTTTCTCACTCATCCTTAAAGAGAAAACACCAAGGAAGATGGGAGGGATTATGCATGCAGTAGAAATGGCTTGAATTTTTTTATAATATGCCTTAGACCTCGGGTTTATGTTGTAAACACAGAATTTATAAACAGAACGCTTGAGCTTGACATGTGTCATGCTGTGTAGGTCAGCCCAGCTCTCTGCTCTCTGGCTTCTTGTTCTTCAGATGGATTGTTTAATGCTGGTCCCTCTTGTTCCATAGGATTTGACAATGGCCAGCTGAGATCATTAATAGAGAAATGATTGTACAGTAAAACAGTAGGCTAATATTTGTTATTAATGCTGATGGAAGGAGAGATTTGCAAAGTTTCAACTTTTTATTATTATCATAGTAATCTTTTAAAAAGACAAGCCAGTAAGAAGAATTGAAATTTTAGCATGATGATTCAAAGGTATGCAGTTAAAAATAAATTAAAAATTGAAAATATAATTTTGAGTATGAATGTAAGAAGATTTTAGTAGTGACTTGAATCGATATTCAGATATCTGATTTGTGGTAAATGTTGACTGTACCATGACTAAACATACCTACTTTATAGTACTATAATGTCTTAAAGAAGCTCTCCTATTTTATTCAGAATAAATATTTTGCTAGAATTTCCAGCAAAATACTTGCTGTGACTATTTTAAATATAAATTTTAATAATTGAAATGCACATACTTAAATGCAGGAGGAAGCACATGAGTAATGTGCTAGATGAATTAAATATTTATTCCGATGAAATTACTCATAAAGGGCTGCTTGAATTTTAGTGCTGCAAAAAATGTCGTTAAAAGCAAGATTTTATATTGACACTAACAACTTTAGTGAGAAAACATACTTCATGCTGCCTCAAGGGGAAAATCATTAAAATTACTTTAGTATTTGCATTTATCACTTTTCTTTTACTTAATGCATCTTGTGTCAATTTTCGTGGTAACAACAATCTTCTCTCTAGATTAACCTACTTTATCTACTTCAAATGATATTGAAATACTTATAAAGAAGGATATATTTTCATTAATGAAAGAGATTTATTATAATGTTCCCACAGATTCTAAAAAAGAGGGCATAGCTTTGATTAACATCTCTTTGAGCGAACTAAGTATGAAGTACAGCGGAAAGCAATTAATTGCAATACTTCACACAAAACTTCTCTTCAACCAAGGCCTCTTCCTTTTAAAGTTAAAATTCAAACAAAAAAAGGATTAAGCAAATGCACTCTTAAAATGTGATTCTTTTTAATTAGCATAGTGAAGTTCTTCAAAAACAGGACTTGGAAAACTTTTTTCTGTAAAGTGCCAGAGAATAAATAGGCTTCCCAGGCCCTTTGATTTCTGCCGTACCTGCTCAGCTCTGTCATTACAGCAAACACACAGCGGTGGCGATACATAAATGGGCAAGGTGGCCGGGTCCCCATAGCCACTGCTGGGACCACAGTTTGCCAATCCATTTTGTAAAAAGTCAGTTCTCTATATTTTGATTGGCTATCAGGAGTATTTTTTGAAACATGTTTAGTATATGTTTAAAATGTTTCAGCTGAAATAAAATCCTCTTTGGAAATAACCAGTAAGGGATAAGAAAGAGGATGCTATTATGCTATTACTGAATAATATAATGTTTTTGTGATTGAAACAGAGTGGAGTGGGCTGTTTTTTAGGTCTTTGCTTCTCTTTTGTGAAGGAAACATCCCCTAGTGTTGGAATAAGAATAATCCCTTTGCAGTCAGAGTAGTTCTGTGTAATCGAAAGATAAGGGTCTTTATAGCTAAAGGTACCTAAATTTAATTTTGGGTTACAGGTACATGAGCTTTGAGAATGTATCTACTATATGCAGCCTCAGTTTTCCCATCTGTTATATAGGACTCTTTGCTTTAAAGAGTAAATTATTAATATATAAAGCATTTAAAGTTCCAGACACATAGCAGGTACTTAAGAAACTGTAATTCCTCCCCCCACCCCTTCAACTTTTTATGAAAACAGTGTATCTGATAGTTTGGGCCTGAAAAAGAATCACAAACTTTATTTTTTTAATACTGTGCTGTGGTGATAGGGAAGGAAGGACTAGGAGGGCGAAGCGGAAGATGCCACCTTTCCTGGTTTTCTGGCTTTTAGTCTTCCTCCAGTAACTGTTCCTTCAAGTGGAATAGGACCCTTACGTAACGTGAGATATTCGGAATGGTCTGAGCATTAATCCTAAGTAATGTGTATGGCTCTCACTGACATACCTGGGGAAGGGTATCTGGCAATTCAGATTAGGGTAAAGTCACAAACTGTTAGAATAATCCAGAAATTCATAGTCTTAGCAGCAAAAATCATGCACAACCATTAATTTACCTTTTATAGATAAATTCTTTTTCAAAACTCTCTATCAAGGAGAAACTCTTAAATTAACTTCCTTAATTGGAAAGATGTGAAATAACATGAGTCAGAAATTGACTTCAATTCTAAAGACACGATCATCTACACCAAACAGTAAAGGGACGTATCTGTATGAAAATGATCAAAAAAGACACATTTTAAGAGAATGCAACTCTTTATTTCATAACAAGTTACTGGGTTTATTTCGTACACGGGTCACGAAAGTACAGAGTACTTTGAAAGGTGGAGATGGCTTTGCCACACACTTGCAAATGCTCCTGAAGCCGTTGCACTCAAGAGCCATGAAACTTTGTTATGCGAAGTAACTATGTACACTGAGTGAATGCAAGTAACGGTTATTACAGTGAATTATCGAGACCCAAAGTATTCCCATCCAGGTAAATCGTGTCTTAGAAGTCCATTAATTAGCCCTTTTTGCTTAACTGCATTCCAACTATCATAGTCTTTCCTATTCACAGATTCAAAGGGTCTAGGTACAGTTCATTGTCCAACAATAAAAATTCTCTTATTCTGAGACAAATAGTCCAAAAATTGTTTGATCAGAAATCAATTTCCTGGATTTGTTTGATCCTATAATGAATTATTTATATTCACAGTTCTCTCTTACTTTCCTTGTCTCTCTCTCTCTCTCTATATATATGTATATATATATATATATATATATATATATGTATATTTTCATTCCTCAGTTAGAAAGCTAGAAAACTCTATTTGAAGAGAAAGCTCTTTTAATACGGAAGAGATTTTTTGAAAAAAATAATCTGGGCAGACTACCTTATGATTTACACTTCAGAGCTTATTTTTTTTCTTTTATGTGGGAAAAACAGATCAATGGAAAAAAACAAGCATTTGATGAAAACACAACAGCAATAGTAATACATTCAGAACTAGTGTTTTAGCTTCTGTTCACACACAAACAAGTATTATTCAATACAAGACCCCTCCTGCCCAACACACCGTGTCTCAGGTATTTTGCTTGATAATCAAAGCTTAGTGTCCACTGGCTTTCTTTCTTATTCAGGGCTCTCTTCCCTCCCTCTCTATTAAAGACTTCTGTCATCCAAGTATTGACCTTTATCCTCTCTGCCTCCTATGTTATAGTAGCTTCCTAACTGGCTTTTCTTACTCCAAACATCACACACCAATAAGATGAAACTTCTGCAGTTTTGTCAATGGCTCCTTTGTACTCAAGTATTTCTGGGAATGATTCATGAATTTATAATATCACCTAGCATCCTGAATTTCATATTCTTGCCTCTCGGTCTATCTTTCTGACATCACCTTTGATTGTCTCTATATGAACCCTTACCTCCAATTAAAGCGGAATTTCTATTTTTGCCTGTGCTTCTGTTTATTAAAGCTGCCTACCCAACTGGAAATTGTGATCTCTGTTTCCTTCACCTGTTGAATCCTCAAGCTTCCATCTCTAAACACACATCCTCCATGAAATCTTCCCAGAGTTATCCTCCCTCTCTTAAATTTTATAATTAATCCTCATATCTGACTCAATTATGCATTCTTTGAGAGTTCATCTTTACATTCCCTCTTGTATCCAGAACAGTACTTTGTACATAGAACGTCCTGCATAAATATTTGAATTAGGTTACCTCATTTCCAAGATGGAAACACAAAAAGGCAGAACTGACCCTACCATAACTAGAGCAATGTGGCCAACAGTGTTTGGAAACTGCATTCGGAATGTCTTTGATACAGACTTGGTAATGGCTTTAGTAACTGTACAGAGGCTTGCCAAGGCCTCCTTAGCAGTTAAAAAAACAGCAAAGAATGACCAAAAAAAAATATTATACCAAGCCTGTCTGAGCTTGTACAGTATGATAATGAGAAGCTGAATAAATTTGATGAATGTAAAGAAAAATCGCTTGGTTAGAAATTATGAAAATAATTTTCTAGTGTTTCTAATGTTTCTAGTGAGATAAATGCTAAGTCATTGTGTCACTTCAAACCTAGTGTTAAGACCAATGAAATAATTTTGAGTGTGGTATCTTACAGGAAATTTTGCAAGATTGAAAACAGGCACTGGTATAGAACTTTGATAATTTTATGTATGTATTTACTCATTTGTCACGTTTATTTAGTTACTGGTTATTAATTTCAATTTTACTAAAAAATATTCTTATCTAAAGCTCTTCATTTGTATAATCAAAGTACAGTATGTATTTTCTCACAACATATTGACTTGGAATACAATTCCTATTTACCAATATGGGTGCCTTGGTGTGTGAGTACTATCAACCCTTCTTTCTGATGCTGAATCTTTGGCAAGAATGCAGCCCTCAATTTTATTCTTGTTCTTAAGGAAGAATATAGTCTATTTTATGACAAGATATTAATGCTAGAACATGGGAGCACAAATGGAAAAAAATGATTGCCTCTATATTTACACACATTTACTGTGCTTTGAACCGACGTTGATCAGTTTCAAAAACTCTTAATGAAATCTGTCTTTAACTTAAAATGCATCCAACGAATTGTCTGACTCTTACTTACATCAAAACTTTATATTTAGTTAGATTTACTGGAGAAATTTTCCCCTTCCTTTCTGAATTCTCAGGTAATCTATGCACTTTTTTCTTTTTCTTGGAAACCACTTGGCATTATAGGAATTACTTTCAAGTGAGCCTAATTTGGTCCGTGCAATTCAAGGGTAAATAAAATATTACCATAAATCCAAGAGAATAAAATTATGTCCATCACACTTCCCCTTCTCAGAACTTCTAGATCCTGATCAGATATTTAGAGAAAGAGTCTATATATAAATTAACATTTTTCCAACTTGCTCCTAAATCCTTCTGCTCTAGTTGTTCCCATCCTTTATACCCACCTTTTTGGACTGTTAGTGTTAAAAACATTTAAAGCATCCAGGAAATTCAAGTCCCAGTGAATCCAATAAATTAAAATATAATTCACCTGGAGAAAGAGGAGGATTTTAAAAAATTATTCCTCAAGATGTTAAAACTAATACTTGAAAGAAGATAGGAACAGGTATTGCACTCTATCGCCTTGAAAATAAGCTCTATTTGATTTCTTGAAAAAAGAGGCTAAGTGCATTTTTACCTTTTCATTATTTTTAGAAATAATAAGATTTCTACACCTCTCTTTCTGATCTGTGTATTTAAATAAAACTGCTCAAAATACCACTTGCTTTGAAAACCAAGTGCTTGTTTTGATGGTATATACATGGAATGTATATAGAAAAACATTCTTCATATTTTATCAAGTTTATTTCCACTTGTAAATATTGTCAACATTTAAAGCCAAGTTAATGAAACACCAATGATAAAATCAAGGCTATTTATATCAAGCATTTTTAAGAACTTTTTTTTTTTTTTAAGTCATGCTCAGTTACACTTGAAAGAGTCCCCAAATCAGAACTGCCCTGTGCTGAAGATCAGGATGTAGCTTAAAACACGGAAATAGCCATGCCACATTTTAGTGGTCTTTTATTCTTCATGAGTACTTTATTTTTAATTTTCCTCTAAATGAATGTTCACCTTGAGAATATCCATCAATACTCAATATTATAAAAATCAATGCATGAATAACCTGAAAATGAATATATACATGGCCAAAGTTTAATTTGGCTCTTCATTCAATAAAAAGCAGTGTCGGTGGATATTGGGCATTGTTCAATTCATGTTTGTTTTTTTCAGAAGTTTATAGACAAAGTGACAAAAAAAAATCAGATTTAGCTGGCAACACAGAGTAAACTATATTTAAATCACAACAAAAAAGCCCTATATATTCCAAAAGCAGAAATATAACTACGCCAGAGCCTCACTCAGGTATTTGCTAACCATGTGGGATAATTATCCCATTAAAAAACAGAATATCAAATGCACAGGTGATAGCTTCCTTCTCAAACCTCAAGATAGGCCTTAATCGTAAAATTCTTCATCATGTTAATTGCTCTTTGCAATGGAAATAATTTTTGAAGGTTATCATCAAGCCGATCCTGGTGATTCTCCAAAAACAGTTCATGAATATGGAGTTCCTATAAACAATTGATATGTCAAACTACTTACAGGACTATAATGACTGAAGGCTACATTTAACTTTCTCCATAACAAAAAAGACATTTTAAAGACTATTAACTGATAGGCTTTATCTACAGTGAGACTTTATTTGGACTTTATCTACTCCTGTCTCTAAGAATTTAGAGAGCTCCAAAGCTCATGTTCATTAAAGATGCCTCTAAAAAACTCCACCATTAACATAATTTTTGAGGCTTCTCCCATTTTCCAGAGAAAAAGAATATTACAACGATTTATAGTATAGTTGTTAAACTGACTGGGCTGAGCACAGTGGCTCCCGCCTGTGGTCTCAGCTACTCAGGCGGCTGAAATGGGAGGATTGCTTGCGGCCAGGAGTTCAAGGTTACAAGTGAGTTATGGTCATGCCTGAGCAGCAGAGACTCCATCTCTTAAAAAAAAAAAAAGAAAAAAGAAAATTGGCCTGACTTGTTGGCATGTGCTGATAGTCCCAGCTACCCGGGAGACCAAGGGTGGTGGGTCGCTTATGCCCAGGAATTTCAGGCTGCAGCGAGCTACGGTTGCGCCACTGAAATCCAGCCTGGACGAAAGAGGAAGAGCTCATCTCTAAAAAAAAAAAAATGAATAAATAAAAAAAATTAAAAATAAAAACTGACTAGGTTTAGAACTTTGAAGCTGGAAGAGGCAATAGGCGACAGAGGCCTCAAACTGTTTCCCAAATATTACTGGCCTAAAAAATATTAATGGTACATATTTAAGACCATATTCTCAATATGACCTGCAACTCAGTTTGCCAGGCAATAATTCTTTCTCTACGTGGGTAAATACAACATTGTTCCTCAATGTTTTTGTTAATTTAAGGACCGTAACAATCTTGTGGAACATAAAGAAAAAAATAATAATTTATCTCTGCATTTGATTTGTGTTGGTAAATTTTAACATTTCAGTGTTAACCTCTTCATACTTTATAATTGCTATGGGCAGAGAATAAAATGGTAAAATGTAACATTTTTCTTGATTTTTTTTTTCCACCCAGCTTTTTAAAAAGAAAATGACTTTGGTCTTTTCCAACAAGTTTGCAAATCACCAGAGTAAACATAACTAGAGTTCTATTTAATATTGTGTCAGAAAACAGACTGGATTAAAAGACAGGTAAAATTGGCCTTTTTGTAAGTCTTCTATAATTCATAATTTAAAAATAAATCAATTTCTTCTTGGGAGTAAAACATCTTGGAAATAAGACCAGGAAAATCACGGCATTATGTTTTTAACTAACTGTATTCCAAATGGGGCATACGAATCAAAAGCAAGAAAAAAAAAAATCAAATTAACAATCTTTTCTAGGTAAAAAATTACTAAATAAATATTAAACATTGGTCTCACATTACAAGTAATGATAAATTATATTTAAACAAAATATATGTTAAGATTATTCCATCTTTAAAATATGAATCATAGAAATTACAAATTCAAAATTATAATAGGATATAAGTAAATTAAAGAAAATTAAAGTAAAAATATATAATCATATTTTAATATACTAGATTTTGTACCTAATCAGTTTCGTGTAAATTAATCTAAAAGCTGCTAATTTATTTACCTATGAAGGTCCTAAAATAACCGCAATACTATTCACATTTTAACCATTGGTTTCTTTGCATTTTAAATTTAAACTTCATCTTACTGAAGTACAAAAGATTATACTGGATTTAGTCAGACTTACGATTTTTGCCTACGAAGTGGAAATTATAAGTAAAGATAGCCAACCCAATAAACCAGATTGAACAGGGCAAAAGCTGTTGGAAAAAATATTCTAGAATAAGAGTCAATTTTGGCAATGCGGATGTGTATCCTTCCTTCCCTCCAAGACCCTGTTCTGCAGTCTTCAAAGCAGCAGAAGAAGCTGGCACAATCTTTGCCCTCCAAACACTGGTACCCATAGTCATCTTCTCCTTGCGGCACAGAAATGCTGTTCATTGGAATCAGAGTGGATCCAGGATGGAGACCAGGGCATGTCTGAATAAAATAATAAGTGAATTTTTGAGACAAAAAAAGTAGCATAAAGAAAGATGAGTTTGTCCCCTCAAGGCAAACTCTAGAAGGCTCATATGCAGTAAAAATAATTTCAGTTTCCAAAGATCAAGTATTTATAATTCTAATATTATAATTATAGATTCTAACATATAATTAACATATATAATTATCTAACATATAATTATAGATTATAATTTACTTTGAAACATAACACTTTTTACATTCCAAAAATTATACAGAAAATAAATTCCTCTGAAAAATAAAATATATTTTATACCTTTAGAAAGTTCATCCACCAAAATATCATCAACCACTAATCTGATTCTAAAAAGAATGAACAGTATATTTTATGATATTTTACACTAAAACATTTATAATGCTATAAATGTATTTGTTTGCTATTATATGTTATTTTAGAAAAAATCAGAATAAATAGTAAACAAGACATTTTGATAATGTAAAAGGTTTGAGAAGCTATGAATAGACAAAAAGTATATAGGGCTTGTAATAGTGGGTAAGTGCAAGGCATCCTATTGGGGAGAGAGGACGTACAGGACTTAAAAACTCAGGTTTGGGAACAATTAGTGTTCAGATTTCTACTCATTTTGCCCATGTAGCTGTCTTTAGAGCTGCAATTATATTAGTGCTTAATTTTGTGACAGCCGTGAAGAGAATATGCCATAACTTACGTCAAATGATCAGTGCGCCATCTCGCCCAATAACAATAGCTGCTATTATTATCGGGATTATTTGGAACACATGTCAAATTAATTTTTTTGATACTAGGTTCCGAATAATACTTAAATAATAAGAATAATTTTTGAAAGTATGATAAATCGGGCAGAGCCAGAATGCCATGGGACATTAAGGCAAGCGCCGCAGAGTCAGACGATCTTGGGCGGAATTTCTAGCTTTGGCAGAGGAGAGTAAGAATAAGGTTGAACAGGAAATGTGACTGCTCTTTTGCCTCTGTGTCTTCTGCTGTACAAAACTTGCAATAACAGCACTGCAGACCTTTCTGAAGGTGAAATTAGATGATGCTTATGAAGCACTAAGCAGAATATTTGAAATATAGCACATATTCAGCTGCTAAAAGGTAGTATTTATTGTTGTTGGTGCAACTGTTACTGCTGATTGCTGATCAGGACATATCACAGTTGATCATAAAATACATGCTAAAATGAACATACAAACAATAATTATAGCAACAAGAATGAAAACCTGGAAATTATCAAAAATGTTACTCAGAAAATTAATGAATGCTTGAATAAGATGGCAAGTAAAATAGGGGTGAAGATTGCAGTGTTTGTAATTCTTGATCCTTCAGGACTTCTGCATTTTTCAAGGTTATCTTAAGATGTGAATCTTACAACTTATTATAATCAGTGGTTGCATTATCTAAATACTAAATACAATGCTGAGTTTATAAAAAATTATTTTAAGCTGGTCTTAAATTCTTTCTAATGTAAATGTTTATAAAATGTTTTCATCCTAAATTTTGAAATAAGTAAATCTTAAAGCCTTGAAAATTAAATGTTTTATGGAAAATACTTTAAAACTTAAAAAATAAGAATCTCTTAAAATTCAAGCCTATATTCAAACCCATTTTATTTCTAAAAGGAAATGTAGAATCTAAGTCACTAAATATTAAAAATTTAATGGGTACAAACAGAAGCAAATAATCACATTTAGTGATATTTTGAAAAAAGAGAAAAGCATCATGCAGGTCAAAATATTTGTATTAGAGACAAAATGTGCGGCTTGAAGATAAGGAACCATGCCCTAAACACAAATTCATGACTACACTTGCCTCGCTATATTATAAAAAGCAGAGGCAGTATATTATTAAATGTTAATGACAGTTCTTTTGAGGATGACACTTGGGGATAGTTGACTAGACTCCTAAATTTTAATAGAGCACTAAAATTATGTTAAAAGATGAGACAAATTGGCATTCATTTCCCTGTCACTTCATACTTAAATAGCACATGTTCTTATGCTAAACAGAATTAAAAATGATTAAAATAAAAGTTTGTTGGCAATTTTGAGGTTATCTTTTAGAAAACACATTCCGTATATCACTCAGCATTGCCGCAAAAAGAAATACCGTGTGTTTGTCAGAGAATATCAATCGTGCATGAGAGAGATGATTAAATATTAAAATGCACAAAATGGGGAAAAACTGCAAGTGGTTCATTTTAGAAAGTGGGCTAATCTCTGGTGATCAGTGCCATGGAGAGCTTCTACTGTAACGACACTTTAAATCGACAATTTTCCAGTCTCTTGCTTCCCCCAACCCCTCACTCCAAAAAACAAACTCTTAAGTTGAAAGAAACTACACTTCAACAAATGATGAAAGTAAACAGAAATGGACTTCATACATGCTGAGAAAAATAGCCAAGAATTTGACACAACATCAATAAAATAAAATGTTGTTGACACATGGATTTCTGCCCTGGAAACCACTGAAAGATTAATCAGAGAAATATATACATCCCAAACGTCATTTATCTAAAGTGCAACTACACTCCCCATCCTATAATTTCTCAAGTATAGACTTTGCAGTTCCTCCCCCAAAGGCAAACATGGAAAAAATAAAAATAAATCAGTTGAAGCAATATAAAAAGAAAAAACACAGCACAGTCAGAATAGGACAGTCTTCTACCCTAAATGAAATAGTTTTGAGAATGCACCTTTGTTATTATTTCAAAAATCACTAAGAATGTAGCTGAACTTAAATTGTGGAAAATCCATCCCATTCTTACTATTAAAGATACATCCTTGTCTAGTCCTATATTAAATACAATATTATTTATATATTAGTAATACAGTTAAATACATAAAATATATTTTAAGAACCAAGATATACTAATGTCAAATAAATATTAAGTAGGAAATAAATCATCATTTATATATACATTACATTTATACAGTGTACACTTATATAATTACTATTTTATATATCATATTAAAGTTATTGAATATTAAATATGAATAGCAAATATTAGGTGATTTTATTATTATTTTGAAACGCAGACTAATATTACTAATTTCCCATTGAAAATGCTGCACCTGAGAATGCCAATCTAAGCACTGGTTTTCTCCACCCCTTCTTTAAAAAATCCTGTTTCAGTATCAGTTGGGATGGTCAAAAATCATAAATTCCACATCACTGTTAAAAACAGACAGGAGGTGGATCTTGGTGATGGGAAATTAGCAATCTGCATGTTAGAATTTGTGATAAATTTCTGGAGTACAAAGAGCAGATGGAGATAGGGTAATGAATGAAACAGGCCAAAGGAAAGACACATCTTAGAAAGCCTCAAGAAATGAAAACATGAGTGTGGAAGCTGCTCTTATCAAAGCTCCAGAGATACTCGCTCTAAGGTAGGAAGAATGGGAGTGATAAATAAGATGGAAAACATGGTTTTAGTTAAACCATCTCCAGATCAACTTCACTTCTTCGAACTACAGCTCATCTACTAGGCATGCAGAGAAGAAGAGATGCTGACAGGTGGGTATTTGCTTGTAAGCAGAATTCTGTAACTTCTAAAACAATAACATCCCATCGCCCCAGAGAAGATTTGGGCAATTGATGTTGGTATCAGAATGTCCTCGTATTGCATCATCATCACCCTGTAATTTATCATTTAGAATGTACATCATGTCAGATGCATGCCTCCCAAGCACACACATGACAGCGAAATCTGACAGTTGCAAACTGGATAGTTATAAGCCAAGCTTGCAGGACCTTTTGGAGAGCAATCATCAAGAACTTTTGACATAAGTCAACAATACAAAAGAAAAAAGTGAAGATGAACAGCTCTAATAATTCAGGAAACATAAGAGAACATTAAACCTTCTAATGAGTCCACTCAGAAATGCGTGGAGATAATGCATCCATTTAAGAAAAAATTAGACCTAAAATTGAAAAAAGTTAGAAAATAAGACCTCTCGGAAATTCAAAAGGTTATTGTAAAATTTTAAAAGTCAAAAAGTTTTAAAATCTTCAGGAAATTTCTCAGGAAAAATGCTTTGATGGGAAATATGATAAAAAGAAAATCTGGAATATATGGTTAACTTAGGAAGTCTGAAATCCAACTAGCAATAGTTTTAGAGAAGAAAATAAAACTCAATTGGAACAAAGAACCATGAAAATTCTCAGAAATAAAAGATAGGAATAGTTAAGTAATGAGTACATGAGTGAGGCTGAAAACAGAAAAAGTGCTGATCCTTAAGAAATTTTTTACACCATGAGAAACACGATGATAAAATATTTCAGGTAAGAAAAGAAAACTTACCTGCAAAAAATGATACTTATATTGGCATTAGAATTAATTACAATAATGAATTGAGAAATAGAGATTTAAGTGCATTATTTAAAGTTTTAAAATTATCCAATATAATAAATATTAATAGATAAAATATTGAGGGAGAGAATAGGAAGGAAATAATAGGAGAGCTATTTTTTCTATCTCTTATAGCAAAGAGCTGTAGATACCTTGAAATTTGGTACTCTAAGAATTAGAAGTACAATGGAAAGAATCATCACAGGAAAGTAAAAACAGAAATGGTTAAAATATGGCTAATATTGAAATTTCAGACCAATGGTGCTAGGTAGAAAATTTTGTTCTTCATTTACACAATTATGGATTTTTCTATTTGCTCATTTGTTTTAACCATACACCTATATTACTATTAGTTTTTTTTTTAAATGAGTCTTATTCAATGATTAATTTGGTCCTTTTCAGCTGCCAGTGTCAGAACTGGTATTAAATGGTGTATCTACTGAAAACATCCCACTATCCACTGACTTTACAATTATTTAAGTAAAGTTCTCGCTGCATTTCACATTTTATCAACATCATATAATCCTTTCTGGGAGCTTTGCCAAATATCATTACAAAAAAGAATCTTTATAATTTGTGAAACTGTGGATTGATACCGCTTTTCATTATTTTAGTACTCTGCAAGGTAGACAAATGTTTATTCAATAGATAGTCACTGATGGAAAGATCTTTTCTTTGCAAAGAAGGGACTGTGGGTGGAAGTTGGGGGCAAAAATAAAACCTCCTACACATTGTCTTCATCTAATACCTTGGTTCCAGCCTCTGTAATATATTACTTTTTGAAATATTTCAGTAGTTTCTGAAATTATGTCTCTTTTGCCATTCAGGTATATATGCTATGCTACTTATAATTATCTTTTAAAAGCATAGATAAAAATGCACTATCCTGCTTAAAAACATGCATGACTTGCTGGTGCTAGCAAGACAAAATCTGAATTCCTAGCATGGCACTAGAGACTTTGCACGTCCTAATCATAAACCACCTTTTTATCCTCAACATGGGTTATTTTCTTTCCTCATGTTCCTATTTCCTAGACCAATACTGTAGAATAGAATTCTGGGATGACAGAAATGTTCTATATCTGTGCTGCCAATATGGTAGCCATTAGTCACATGGGGCCATTGGGCACTTGAAATGTGACAAGTGCTGATAAAATACAGAATTTTGCATTTTGTTTCACTTTAATTTTAATCCAACCTAGTCATATGTGGCTAGTGGCTGCTATATTGGACAACACAGCTTGGGACATGTACCAGTCTACTTTTATTCTCATGTATAAACTTCAACTCAGCTGACATGATTTCATCTGTCTTAAATGTTCTTCCTAATTTATTTTCTTAAAAACTGCAACTTATTCTTCAAATAATTACTACAATGAAGCCATACGTTCTCTGAAATCTTCTCTGCCAAACTTCCTTTGGAAGAATCAGTTTATGTGTTTTATGAATGAATTATTTACACCTGAAATGAACGGAAGCCTCCCCGTGCCACTGTGACCCTTATTGACACAGCTGCTTTTCAACACCATGTGCCTGTTAAATCAATGTTTCCCAGACCATGTTACCTCGGGTCTCTAGAGTGCCTCAGATGCCAGGTATAGACCACACAGATCTGGCACAGTTGTACCTGTCTATTTCAACAAGAACAGATCCATCAAAAATGCAGTTTACGTTTTCACAAAATACGACATTTTATCTCATTACTATTTGCTGTAAAAAATTCCTGCTTCTGAAAAAGTATGAGAAATCACTCATCTAACTGTTAATTCCTTCACAGACTCTTTGTTTACTTTTGATTTTTATATTGGACAGTTATTTATCTTGTGCTTTATTATCTATATGTTTGCATTTGTTACGTATTTTTTCACAACTAGATTTAAAGATTCCTGAGAGAAGAGAACACATTCCATTTCTTTTTAGCTCCAAAGTGCCTTATACATAGTTGGTGAAATAAATTTCTATCATTTTACGTTTTAACTAAATCAAAATCTTAAAAATAAGTTCTGTCCTCAAACAGCTATTTTAGGTCCCTGGCGTAAGTATAATGTAGTAGTTTTCTAAGATTTTTGATAGCCCATGGGATGAATATTGAAGTTTCAACATGAACTACTCTTTAGTTAGCAATGGCTGGTTTACTACTGTTGCCTTTCTGTGACCTTTACCTGTTCCATGAAGGGTCTTGACTGCATTGTTCAACACAGTAAGCCTAACTTCTTAGGTTTTCTTGAAAGCAAATGTTGGCACAAATACACATGCATCATATACTTAATGAGTGGTAATTTAAAAAAACATACATAGGAATATGGATCAAGACAAAAAATCATTGACATGTACAATAAAAAGGAAAGAGGAAAAATATAGTAATAAAGGAAGAGGGAAAGACAAGAAGGGAAGGAGGGAGAAAGGAAAAGAACGATATACAAAAAAAAAAAAAACAAACAAAAAAACAGAAAAAAAGATTGAAAAAAAAGAAAAAGGAAAGAAAGAAAGCCCAACATTTCATGTGCAGAGTAGAGTATTAACAGAAAGCAACTTTATTAATTTGTTTTCTTAGACGGTTAATCGAAGCTAAAAATCTATGTTGTTTAGCTCTTCCTAAAACAAATAAATCGGGTTTTCCGAGAGTCTCAGGTAAGCAGTCAAAGAGATGTCAAGAAAGGGATTTTAGTTTCGCCTAATAACAGACGTGTTGACCTTTCAGTGACTCTAGCCAAGGTCTTTGGTCTTGGCCTGACCATTGCCATAAATAATTTAGAAAAAAATACACTAAAAATGATAAATTTCAAAGTACTCAGAATTTTGAGCCTATTAAAGAAAATGGGAAGATGGAAGAAAGGAGAAAGAGAAAGAGAAGGGTGTGATAAAATCACAAACAATGAAAACAGGTATAATGGCAAAATGCTACAAGATCCCTAGGTCTAGGCTGTCTGTACATTGGACTGTGCTGGCTTGGAACAGAAGAAAAATGTGAATTCCACAAAGCCCTTAAGTAGAGGATTTAGTGAGCAGAGCTGTCTATTCCTCATAAAAGTACATTCCGAGTTACCTGATTAGCAAGACCATGCATGGCTGAACACTGAACCATGCAGGGAGTCAGATTTGATTACTGATCTGGTTTTTCCACTCAAAATGTCATTTAATATGAAGGAGCTCATAAAGCACATAACTGAACACAGAAAAAAGACTGTAGAACTTTATTTTGGGTAGCTGTAAAGAAAATATTTTTGGCACCCAGGTAGTCAATTCCAATGTCATTTAACTGTTGCTATTTGTCATTTAGTGCTGCAGAGCTATCATTCAATTTTTATTCCTTATTTTTCCATCATTAGTATTTAATATCTTGGACTTGATGCTAAATTTTAAAGACTTAACATATAGATTTTTTAAATACCTATTCTAGAACAGTGCCTGGAATATGGAAGTTATCAATATTTGATGAATAAATAATTTGATATCATAATTTTAAAGTTTTCACTCCAATAACTCAGCTCTCCTGAGTAAGCATGCCATCCAAACCTGTGGTTGAGTGTCACGCTCTGTAGTCAAACTGGTTAGCTGCCATCTTACAATAGCCACCTTTTGGCTGTGTGTCCTTGATAGAATCCATATGAGGTTGAACATTGCCTGGCTTTTATGTAATTTTATCCTCAACATTTCCTATCAAAATTTCTAGAAGTAAAAATTTCAAAGTAGTAATTAGCTATAATGAGTAATTGATGAAATGGAAAATCCAGAGAGGATGCTTGTCTTTGATTATAGGAAAATAGTAGAAAACATTTATCTTTCTTTATCTAAAATTTTAGCAATGGATGTTACAGTTGACACCATTGCCCTCTGTCCATTCAGGGGCCATGATATAGCCTATGGAGAAGAAAAATTATGTGAAGTTGGAAGAGTCACAGGCTAATTCTACAATACAAGTTCTCAACTTTGTACTGCCAGCAATGTTCCCCATAATATGCTGAAATAAAAGTATGGCAAAATTTTATAAATTAATGAATGAAAAAATGGGGAGAGGAAAAGTTAAATCATCAAATCCTAGAACTTCCAAAGTTAGTTAATACGGAAATCTCCATGCTTCATTTTTCATGTGTGTGTGTGTGTGTGTGTACATATACACATATACATACATACACAATAGTAGGCTTACAAGCTTCCTACCCATGCATAGCTGTTTTATGTGGTTGTCATTTGAGCATTTAGAAACAAATATTCTTTGAAAACATTTACCGAAATCAGTGATGAAGTGTCCTTCTCATTAATTTTAGAAAAAGAAACGTCTACTTTTCTTTCATTTATTTATGCATGCAATATAAAGGAAGGGTTACAAGCTTGAGCTCTGGGATTACAAAAAAAGACCCAGGTCTGAGTCTTGGATTCTTCACTTACTAAGGTTGTCCTTGTGCAAATCACTGAATTTGTATTCACAGGTTGCTCTGAGTATAAATGGAATCATGCATATAATATGCTGAGAGGAGTGCCTAGAACACTCAGTAAGGATTAGATATTACTTTCAGATTGCCATAATTCCTATTAGAAAAATAAATTATTGTTAATCATCCCATACTTAAGTATGTTAAAATCAGTAGAATCAATTTGAATATACAAACTTGATGTGATGTAAGTTAAGGTAGACATATGGTTGAAAAAGGAGAGAATAAAAGATAATAAATATACAAAAACCAAAAAAACTTTATATCTGTGACTTTCAAACACAGCTGAATACCAACATTAAAGAGAAATGTTTATTACTAAAAACAGGTTAATTTTTTTTTTTTTTTTGGTCACTGATTATTAGAAATCGAAATTCTAACATAAAAATAGAATTAAAGAGAAATCTCAAATAGTGTTTTTGGTAGAAAGAATGACCACTTGCAGAAGAATTTAGAGCATAACAAACCACTCTTTACACAGGCTACCCAATAGGGCAGCGGTCCCCAACCTTTTTGGCACCAGGGACAGGTTTCTTGGAAGACAGTTTTTCCACGGATGGGGGAGGGGGACAGTGGGGGCGGGACAGCAGGCGGAGCCCAGGTGGTGACCCGGCCAGGTTCCAGATAAGCCATAGAGGGGTTGGGGACTGCAGCAATAGGGGATATTAGGGAAATACAAATATAATATATATATATATATAAATATACTTGGTGAGCAATGTTAGGTACTCCAGCTTCACTTTAATTTTGTTTATCTTTTCTTGTGCCTAAAACATCCTTATTTCTCTAAAATAATACATGAATATTCCAAACAGTATCTCTAAGTTGAGGTTTATGAAAAAAAGATTTTGTTAACATACCGAGGCCTTGCTTTTTAGCTTTCTGTCTCTGGCAGTCTTTCCCTTTTGGTTGCTCGTAAAATAATGCAAGGTTCCGTACTCCATCAAGGCTGCAAAAACAAAAATGAAACAGACGGAGACAAAGAGATCCATGGCAGTCACGTAGGAAACCTTCGGTAAGGACTTCCTGGCAATCGTGCTCAGGGTTGTCATTGTCAGAACTGTAGTGATACCTATGGAGAGGAGAAAAATAGAAGATGAAAAATAACAGACCACTTTTATTCTTCCATCTGATTTGGCGATATTGTGTGTGGAAATAAACAATGCAAACAAAAGGACATGATTGCTAGAGATTTGCAGAATTACTAGTAACCATAGCTACGTTATGTCCAATGCACTCTTTGTGTCTGTGTGAATTTTAATCATTTAAAGTACTGTGGGCTGCAAACTGACTCCCAATACCCCCTTTCCCTTCCTCCACTGCAACAGAGTATTTAGTTTTTAGGTGGTATGTGGCTGTCCAGAAGAACAACTTTATTTATCACCTTCTCTGTAGCTGTGGGTGGCCACAGGTTAAAATCTAGCCAAAGGGAGCTAAGTAAAGAATGTCCAAAAGATGGCATTAAAGAGATGGCGTTAGAGACCTTTTCCACCTTCTCATTGCTTTCTGTTGGAATGCAATGGCTGGAGCAACAGCAACCTCATTAGACCATTAGATGGTCTTGGGAATTAAAATCACCCACAACACAGCTGGAAGCTAGAAGGAGCCTGGCTCTCTCTTACTGAATATGTATCATATTGCCTTGAAATACCTACCCCTGGACTTTCACATGAGAAACAATATTCCTCCATCTAACGGAAGCAATAGTGATTTGAGGTTTCCTACCATACACACACTGTTAAAATTAATCAAAACTAATTCAGCGTTTCCTTACACGTTAACTTGAATTAAACCTATTTTTAATCTCAAAATTTAAGTGAAGAACACAGACATACTTATATGAAGGGAATCTATAAAAGCACAGAGTAAATCTTTTTATTTTTAAGAATTCAGCATATATAACTGGGATGTCCCCCAGGGCCCCATCCCTGTGTGTGTATCTTTAGGGGTGTTCGTCTCTTTTTATCCATTGGCCTTCTTGTGGTTCTCAACACTCTTCATCTTAGGTCCCCTAACTCACACATCACATGCTGTGTCTCTTCTTACTTAAACAGCACAGTTCTGATTCTTTACCCTACCAAATAGGACCCCAGGAGTGGAATTGTTTGCTCTCTTAAAAGTACTAAATATAATGCTAAATGCTTCTTCACTTGGCCAATATCTATAGAGTAGCAAGATCTATGATGAAAAAAATCATTAGAAAGGGCTTGTATCAAGTCTCTTCGGTACGATGCCAGCAATAACTACTTCTTTCCCTCTTGACCTCATTGCAGTTTGCCCTAAGAATTTCTCTCATGTGCTCATCTTTTCACTTCGTGTTCATCATCTCTTAGGACTGGAAAAAAAAAATCAAAGATGACACAAATGTGACAGATTTGGAATCTTGGAGGCAAATTTAAGTTCCATCTCTGACTCTTCCATGTATTACCTCTGTGTTCTTAAGGAACTTAAGATCTCTGTGCCTCTCGTCTAAAATATGGGCACAGTAAAATCTTGCTTGGTACTTATAATAAATGTATATAAAAGATACTTATTTTACTTATTCGTTCTTAAAGTGGATACTTAGGTTACTGATTTTAAGTTTTCTTCCTTTCTTATGTTAGCATTTTAAAGCTATAATTTCCCCTCTAAGCAGTGCTTTAGCTGCATCCCACAAATATTTTTATGTTAAGTTCTTATTGAAATTCAGTTTGGAATATTTTCTAATTTCCCTTCGATTCTTATTTTACCCAAGGGTTATCTAAAAGACTGTTTGTTAAAAATCTTCCAATATGTGATGACATTGTTATATTAATTTTATTAGCTTTTAATTTACTTCCATTTTGGCCAAAAAAATACTCTGAAAAATTTTAGTCTTTTGAATTTTATTCAGATCATGGTTAAGGTTCCGTATGCACTTGAAAATATTGTGTCTTATGAAGTGAGGTATAGTGTTCTATAAATATCAATCAGGCCAGGTAGTTGATAATTTCATTCAGATTCTGTACATGTTAATTGATTTTTCCATGTAGTTCAATGAATGAGAAAGGCGTGTTTAAATGTCCAATTATGATTGCAGATTGTCTATTCCTCCTATTATTTCTGACAGTTTTTATTTCAATTATTTTGAAATCAAAACCATATTTAAAAGTCTTTGTATATGGTGAGGACTAAATAATTTCAATGCATGTAAGTCTCCCTTTCTCCTCAATTCCACACTTTTTTTTTTGAAGGGGGGGAAATCATTAAATCACAATGTTCTCACAGTCAGGCAAAGTAGATCTCCAAAGCTATTTATGGCTTCCACAATTTTGTCCCATCCCTACTTAAAAAATCTTAAAGCCAATGTGTGGTTTGATTTTATTATCAATGATTGCATTAATTTACTTTGTTAAATATTATTACTTTCTTTTATAAGGTAAGGGAAACTATAGCAGAACTTAGCTTTCAGACATTTACTTCTTCAATGTGGTAATTATTATGATCACCATGATTAGCTTGAGAAGAACATAATGGATTTTCTGTTAAAATATCTCTGAGTCCATGATAATAAGAAAACATTTGGGATATATTGCTATTTTCTCCATGGCTTCCCCTGCTCAAGATTCTACAATAGTCTCCCATCAGATTTGAAATAAAATCCAAAATCCTTAAAATGACCCTCAAAGACTTGCACGATCTGTCTACTGGCCACCTCTCCAATCTCACCTATGACGATTCGTCAGTCTAACCACACTCATCCTCTCTCTGAACCTCAAGCACGACATGGCAGGAGGATCCCATTTGAAAACCTTACGGCTCTTCCTGCCAGGACTCCCTTCCTACCAAACACGCACCAGGCTCCCTCCACTCTTCATCAGATCACTGCTCAAACGCCACCTCCTCAGAGATCGATCTCAACTTCCTGAGTTTGCGATAGAAAACAGCACAGATCAGAGCACCCACCTCCCCTGTCAGTCTCTAAACACTGACTTTGCTTTCCTATCATTGCCTTTATCAGTGACTAAAATATTATTGCATGCTTTTTATATTTGTACATTACCTGCTTTCCCCAGTTAAATGTAAACACCATGAACATAAACATTTATAACTTTGATTCACTGTTAATACTGCAGCACCAAGAACACTGTTCCATAGAAAGTATTTGATAAATGTTTGTTAATTACAGTGTTGAATTAATGAGCTCAGGAATTGTCCTTCAATGAAGTATATGCACTGGTATGTACCTATGTATGTATACAGCTAATAAATCTTAATTCTCCAACTTCACAGGGCCCACAATCATAAAAGATATTTTTCAAGTTAGATCTGGGTGTAATTATCTTTACAATTGATATGCTAATACTGAAGAAATATGAATTCATGCAAAAACACAATTTCACAATTGGCTTTTCTCTTTCATGACACTCTAGCATGTAACATTATACAAACCCAGTGGTATAAATAATCTGTTCAAATTCTCTTTTGGAAAAATATGGAAATAAAAGCAAAAATATGATGTTTAAGTTATACTCATAGTGCATAGAATTTAAAATAATTAATATACCTCGTAACATAAAATAATTTGAAATAATTAAAGGAAACAGAATTCAGGTGTGAGTGGATTTTGCCCACCAGTTCCGTCAACACCTCTGTTTAGACTCCCAGCGGAACTGCATTTCCAAGTATAGAACTAGGTGCCTCAAGCCTTGTCAATGCCAATTTTCTGTGATCTGCATTTTACTATATTTATTAAATGGAATTATTTACCAGCTATCATAGAAACCACATGAAACCTCCCGATGGTCGAACATAGAAATGGTTTCAACTTTCTGTGTGTTTTTTTAAGACATAATTTATCAGCAGTGCAATTCATGTCTTACACTGATTTGGGGAATGGATTGATTAACAAGAATTGTGTATCTGTACGAATGCAGTTTATCATTTTCTTTTAAACAAAGGTAAAGCAATTAGACTGTTATTTTCTTAAGTGATTTTTTATTGTACTAGATGAATACAGGAAGAAAGCAAAAGTTTATCAAGTGTGAATTACAAATTACCCTATTAATCAATGTTATTGTATAGGCAACTCTCAAACATTGACAGAATAATTACACATTTTATATGTTACAGAAGCCAGGGAGCTTCTTGTTTCTTTTAGCTACTTACCCTTTGGAACAGTTGACTGTTCATTAGCAACATTATAAGGGCAGAGTATTTCAAATCCATCCAAACATACATCAGCAAATAAATGCTAGTTATTAATGATTCAGATAAAACATAAAATCTTGATGAAAAGTGAAAATATTGACCAAAATAAGATTTAGGTATTCTGTATGACTTTCATGTATTAATTCTTACCATGTAACCATGTTTCCCTTGACTTCCATTAGCAGGAAAAATAAGCAATTTTCTGAAATTTCAAGTTCATCACAATTCTGTTTCCTATGTGTTCTTCAGATATTCCTTTCAACATGGTATCGCACTAGAATTTCTATCAATTTTTTTGCCTGCTTGTAATCTAGACTAATATATACTCTAATATATGTAACTAACTATAAACTTTTATCACATAAAAATGTTTTTAAAAATCCTGTGACGCTATAACATAATATTATACATCATACCCAGGGATGTCCTTGCGGGTACTGCATCTTTATTGATCCAGAAAGACACCCAAGAAAGAACAACTGTCAGGATGCAAGGAATGTAGGTCTGAATAGTGAAATATCCCATGCGTCTGCTCAGGTCAAAAAAAATTGTCATGATCACATAATCCCCTGGAAGAGAAAAATGTTTTATTTTGGCTATAAAATATATAGAAGTATAGATTCTGATCCATATATTTTAATACAAATGTCATTTAGTACTAGTGTCATTCACTGATTTGAGTTTTCTCCTTACCAGAGATCGTGTGAGAGATTTCAGTTGAGTTCCGTAACCCTACAAACGCAAACTGATATAACCTCCAGTATTTTGGATCAGCCACTTCTACAGAGGGCTTTTTCCACTTATACTCAATTTCATTTTTAGGGTATCCATCTAGAGAAAAAATAAAAAATATGTAGAATAGCAATATTTAAATCTGTTACTGTTATCAACATAAAGACAAATTCTTGAAACTTCTTTCTCCTTTTTTATTATAAGATATGCTCAGTATAGAAAATACTGCATAAAATATATATGTATAGTTTGGATAATAATATACTGATCAAATAATAACCCATGTAATCCTCTTAAATCAAAAAATAGAACCTTGCTAGCTTTCATGTGTTTACCTAACTTAATATTCCCTCTGACATCTAGAGGTGGGGCTATCCTAATTTCTGTGATAATCCTTCCCTTGTTTTTTTAATCACAGATTTTTGATATGCATCTCTGAAAAATATAGCTTAGCTTGAGTTCTTTTTGAACTATATTTGACTGTTGCCATACTTAATGCTTTATTTTACATATTTAGTATCATATTGTGATAGTCATCAATGTTGTATGTAGCTAAACTGTTGCATTGTAAAAATGTCCCAAAATTTATCTATGTTGCTGTTGTAGACACTTGTAATGTTTCCTGTTGGCTATTATTACATTGCTTCTAGGAACATCATTGGACGTGCCTTCCTAAACATATATATGCAAAGGTTTCTCTAGGATGTGTACATAGGTGCGGAATAGCCAGGTCATAGGTTATACATAATTTCCACTTTATGAGATAGCGTCAATCTTTTTCCCATGGAGAGTATACTGACACACTCTCTCACCAGCCAGAGCATGAAAGCTCACGTGAATCCATATTCTCATTAATCTGGATATGGGCAATTTTCTTCATTTTTACTGGTCCATGAAGTATATTTTATTTCACATGTTCTGGTTACTCATAAAACCTAGTATTTTTAAAATAAGTTTATTAGATTCCTGGGCTGCTTTTTTAGAGAATTGCATGTTCAATTGGCCATTATTTTATTGGACTTTCTCTTATTTTTCTGGGTTTTTTTTTGGGGGGGGGGATGAATTCTTCATATATTCTGGACAAAAGTCCTTTGTTATTTATGTGGAAAATGTTTTCATCTATTCTGTGGTGTCTAGAATGGAGGTGTCTTCTTTCAAAAAGAATATTTTTGTTTCTGCCTTATGTCAGGGAAGTCCTGGAGGGCTTTTTGGACCAACAAAGTGAAGGAAATGTGGGCTATCACTCTATTCGAGGGTGGACTTGTGACTAGATCCTCTCAAGAACAGTTCTTTCACCCTGGAATGCTGATTTCAGAAGCAGCTTTTTTTATTAGCTTTTAGTGGCTGCGTGTGTGTGTGTGTGTGTGTGTGTGTGTGTGTGTGTGTATATAAGGGACACATCGTCATGTGACCCTAATGGTCCAGCCCTTTGTACACCAGATGTGTGTAGATATTATGTTCTATTAGACGTCCATCCCAGAGGGCTGCCAAAACCAAAGCTCAAGGCTATCATGTTTTGCCAATGTCCTCAGGTCACAATTGGTCACAAACCTACATTTCTAGTTTTAACTTTTCACTTGGCTTTTGCTTGCTGAATATTTCTTCCTACTTGTGATCACTTACATGTTTTTGAGAAGATTTTAATAATTTAAAATTTTAAGTGTTTTTAACAGAAAGTTTTGTCTACCATATTAAAGATACAGAACCCACTAATCAATTTAAAAGATACTATGCATGTGCAGGCATATTACATACTAGTCTGAACCTGAGATGGAGATATATGACATTTTAATTTGAATCAACTTTTTATTCATGGATGTGTAAAAACATTTGAATAGACACCTGTCTTCAGTATTCCTTTGTTTAATCAAATATAAGAAAAGGGCATTGGAATAAAACTAAAAGTTGTAAATAATGATTTAATGAAATATATACATCCAATACACATTTATTGTCATTTTTTAATTTAAGAGCAAGAAACAAATACATTATTTATGATTATTTTATCTAAGAGAGTTTAATATAACCCAAAACTATGAAAATTACATTTTATCTCATTTTATTTTATATTTTTCCATAAACAGGGTCTGAGGCTAAAATTCTATGAACTTATCAAATATTTTTTATCACTCACAGCTTGAAAATTCCAAGGGACAGGAATGTTCATCCATGGGAAAGTTATGAAGCTGAAGGTAACATTCTGCATTAATTGTCAATCTATTTAGATGGAAAAATAAGTATTAAATAGAAATAATTTGAAGCATTTAAAATTTCTTGACTACTTATGAGATATGACCTTGGCTTATAATATTGAACTGTGATTATTAGAATATTATAATAATTCTAAATTCTCAAAGCATTAAATGGTAATATTATTATATTCATAAATGAGTATGAAAACCCTAACATTTTTCCTCCCCAGAAAACTAAGTCTCATCTGTATATAATTCAATATGATCCCTGCATTGACCTTTAAAAATTCATACTTCAGTATCTCAACAAATACACACATGCACACAAAAATGCACACAAGCACCAGGATAACAGATTACACGTGGTTAAGTGTAGTGACATTTTCTCTTAATTTATGATGAACATCTTTCCATTAAGGATGATTCTTAGTAAGCAGATATGTTCAAGGCAATAAATTAAATAAACTCGAACCTTATACATCAACCCTCGTTTAATCCTCTCTTAGGGACATGTTACCACACCATTGAAAGTCAGAGTGTTATAATTTTATAGCAAAATGGGCTCTTAGATAAAATCTCAGTCTATCATTTGCAGCGTAGGTTAAGAAAACATAATGTTCACGCCATAACCACTTCTGCTTCAAAGGAGGAAAGCCAAAGAGTTTTTCTTCTTTGCTTTTAGTCCTTTTCACATAATAATA
>RJWJ010014922.1:0-36680 GCA_004363605.1 Indri indri | reverse complement strand
GAGAGCGGCCCCGTGGTTGCGGGTCCGGGGAGGCGGGGCCGGGGAGAGGGAGGCGGGGCCAGAGCGCGTCCCGCGGCGGCCGGAGCCCTGGGCGCTGCCCTGCGCGTCCCGCGGTCGGTCGCGGAGCGGTGGCCGCCTCGCCCCACCATGCTCCTGCTGCTGGGGCTGTGCCTGGGGCTGCCCCTCTGCGCGGGGGCGCAGGGGGAGGCGCGGAGCTGGGGCGACACTTCGGAGCAAGTAAGCGGGAGAGCCGGGGGGCGCGGGGACCCCGGGCGCGGCTGCTGTCCCCCCCTCCGCCTTCCCGGGTCTCGAGGCTGCCGGCCGGGCTCCCCTGGCCGGTGCTGGCCGTGAGGAAGGAGGCATCCCGCGCCCGGCCTTGCGCGGCGTCCCTGTCCCCAGCCTTCTGCCCGGGAGTTTCCCCAGCTGTTGGTCACGCGCGGGTCACTTCTGCCGCGGCGCCCGCCTCCGCCTGGGTTCCCTGCAGGGTCGCGCCCGCGGCTTCCAAGCCCTGCAGAACCGGGTTTTCTCCTCCGCTCCTGTTATCCGCGCAGATTTCTGCCAGTCGTGGTTAATTTCTGACACAGAGCCCCCAGGTTGATGACGAGATTTCTTCTTTACCGTGTGTGGGGACAGTTTGTCGTTGCTGTTCCTGGTTGGTCCGGGCAGAAAAACGGCTTAATGTCACAGGTGAATGCAACCTGCAGGTGTGGACTCTCAATACGATGTCCGATGACTAGGAACGCTCTTGGCAAAGTATAAGGCAGATTTACACAAATCTCATTAAGATCTTATATGAAAAGTGGCTGTATCACAATTAAAATAGTGCTGTTGACACACATCGCATTTAAATATTAAGTCCTTTAGCTTACAGCATGTTTTTGCACGATGGGAGCGTGATAGAAGCTAGCAGACCTTTTCTGCCTTTTCCCGGTTTCTTGTCTGGAACAGCAGATCTGGAAGATGAACTGTCCAAACATCAGATGGTCGTTTTCACGCTGATCCTGTCTTACGAATGTGTGTGTCGGCAAAATGGGAGTAATGGCAATTTTCTCTTGGTGTTGTCAATAGGTATAGCTAATAAAAAATCCCAGGAGGCTTCGTGGTGGTGTAGGAGAGTGCAGGCTTTGGATGCAGACGGACAGGTTGGTGTGCACTAGTTGTGTGGCCCTGGCAAACTCTTTAATGTCTCTGAGTCTTCTTTTCCTTGTTCCTTTTTGGTCACAGCTGAGAACACAGCTCCTTTTGAACATCTTGCAAGGATTCCGCTAGTTTGTGTTAAGCACCTGGTATACAGCCGGCACTCAATAACTGGGAGATGTTTTCTTAAGTGGTTAAGGGCATGCACCTGGCACCAGGAGGTCCAGGTTTGATGCCTGGTTGTGTCACTTACCAGCTCTGGGACCCTGAGCTGGGTCTTCCTGGCCTCAATTTCCTCTTGTGTAAAATGTGGAAAAATAAGAGGGCTGTGAGGACTGAATGAGCGAATGCCTGTAAAGTGCCTTCAAACAGCGTCAGCTGGCGGTTGCCACGGGCTTGGGCAGCTGCAGTGCGGACCAAAGGAATTTAGGGTAAAGATCTTGAAGTTTTTTTGGAGGGTGGAGCCAGGACAGTGTGGGATGAACTGAAACAAAGATTCTGTTTATGAACCAGGAAGACCAATGAGACTCCACCATTCACAAGGCCAAGCAGGCTTAACACTCGCTAGACTGTCCTTCATAGGAATACATGGGTTTGGCCCGTTTTAGTCATTTCGTGCTGTCTTCAACCCACAGCAGTATTTATTTATCTTGAAAATGATTAAAGCAGGAAAAACCTGATTTAAAACCCAAGGTATAACGTTCTATGAAATTTAGGTAAAATTTGCAATTTTATCTTTTATCCCTACTCTATATATTTTTTAAATTTAGTTTTCGTGATGTAGAATTTGAGAGCATGGGCTTTGGCATTAGACTTCCTGGGTTCAAATCCTGGCTCTGTACTTAACTGGGGAGTTACTTATTGTCTGTCGGCCTCTGTCTCTGAATGAGGATGATGCGATTACTTAATTAAAAGGATTGTGAAATGTGAAAGGATTAATATACTTACATTTTTGAACAGAACCTGGGAATGTCGTGAGTGCTCTATTCTCAATAATTATGGTCTTTAAAATTGTAAACTTAATTTTTAAAATGTAACAGGTTATGCAAATCTCATGCAGATTTTAATGTAACGGACTGTGACTATTAACTTACATTGCAGTTCTTATTCGTCCTTTGCCTTCCATTGGAAATATACCTCTAACACCTTAGATTCAGGTTTCTTCACCTCTCACCCTCCGTTCCACCTGCACACAGTATTACCCAGAGTGGAATGACTACTGCTGCTAGTAGTCATTTTCAACCTTCAGTGTGCAATAAAAATAAACGAAGCACAACAGATTGCACATTTTGACAATCTGACAAACACCAGAAATGTCACCTATTGTTAGGGCCTTATGCAAGGGGTGTGGGTCCCAAAGCTTACAGGTATTAGCTTTTAAACAATAATCAAATATTAAATAAAATAATAATTCCAGTTCTGCTTTTATGTTCATGAGGATTAAATGAGTTAATTCAGGGAAAGCATTTGCATATAGTAAACACTCAAGTAATATTAGCAGTTTTTAGTATCTATGCACAGACCAGTTGAATCTCCAGCTACCACAGCAAGGTCTTAGTGCACTTGCTTTAGGGAGGGCAACCAGGAAAGTGCTTTCCCAAAAGTGACGGATCCAACCTCCTCTGTGCAGAGGCTGGATTAGAGCCCAGGTATGCTGAGCGCCAAAGCTGGGCCCTCAGTGACGCCTCCAAATAGCAAGCCACTTTCATGCTTGTAATTTTGCTTAATTTGTTTAAATGCAATTTTTTTTTTTTTTTGAGACAAGGTCTTGTACTGTCACCTGGGCTAGCGTGCAGTGGCATCATCATAGCTCATTGTAACCTCCAACTCCTGGGCTCAGGTGATCCTCCTGCCTCAACCTCCTGAGTAGCTGGCACTACAGGCATGGGCCACCATGCCTGGCTAATTTTTCTATTGTTTTGCAGAAATGGGGTCTCACAATCCTCCCACCTTGGCCTCCCAAAGTGCTAGGATTACAAGCGTGAGCCGCTGAGTCCAGTCTAAATTTGATTTTTATCTGTAGCTCCTGGTACCTGGATAGCGTTCAATACATGCTGGTCAGATTTCAAATACATCTATATATTGTGGTATTATGGATCTAATTCCCTGAATTAGAAGTTTTTAGATTTTTAATTTCTTATAAATTCTCACTCAAATCTTTGCATTTGGGAAAAAAGGAGAGAATGAAGACAACTATTTTTTTGTTTCTGAACTCTTTAAAAAATAAAGCCAGTGAAAGATTTTGTAAGCTGCAGGCCACTCAATAATGTCTCCTTTATGTGCACTGATGAATGTTGCAATGGGATTGCGGAGCGAGGAAGGAGGATGTTATGGGAGAAATTCCAGAGATTTGCTCGCTCCCAAACCAGACATATCTCCTTTCTTGGGGGTGGGGAATCCAGAGGACTCAGTGATGAGTGGTATGTGCCTTCGTGTTCCTAACCAGCACTTTGCCCCAATCCTTGGGTGCTCAGTGTAAGGCCGTCTTGCTGACTGTGCCATCAGAACCGCCGCTGTATCCAAGGAACAGGAGAGCCAATCTACGAAGCTGGGACCACGGGTGAACACCTGAGCTTTTCTGGGGTGTCGGGGGAGGCATTCCGAACCACTTATTATTTTCCCAGAAGCAGGGTCCATTTCCCTGATTTTTCACAGGGAAAGGAAAGAAACAGGGTGACTTGCCTAAGGCCAATGCTTTTTAAAATTTTTAATCTGCCCGGAAATTGTTCGGAACTTTAGCTGAAATATCAAGTTTCTTCTTCCATTTGCTGAGGTTCTAGGCACCCCAAATTCAGAAAGGTTCGTAGCTGAACAATTTGCAGCAACTTTACTCCAAAGGAAGGTGATGTCAAATTACCCAAATGGGAATATTCCCGGACCAACTGTTCTCGGCCCACATGATAAATGGCATCTCGTGTGACTTCCCAACGTCTAGCCCTTGGTTTTGTTCCAGGTCCTATAGCGGGTCGCTAAGATAGCTGACTCCTTAGCTGCTGGGTCTTGGTGTCAGGATTTCGGAATACCCTCAGAAGAACAGGGGCAACTGGCAGATAAATTCCTCGTACAGATCCCTTTAGGAACCCATGACCTCGGTCAACTGAAGGTGTTTGGCTGAGGCTGGACCAAGTGTAGCATCTCTTGGATCTGTTATGGGACCTACAGCCGTGGATGCAGTGACAGAGTGCAGCAGGAAGAGCAGCGGATATAAATCCTGGCTTTACGTCTCTCTTCCGGTCAACCGGGTCATTAAAGCATCCGTACCAAAAAAGGAGCGTATGTGCTCAAGAATTCAGCTTTGTTTCTCTTTTTCTGTCCCCCGTTTTTCCTTCCCACCAATGGACTCTTGGAATGTTTTCAGGGCTTTTCTCTTTTCCTCTCTCAATTGGGATCCCATCCTGTGATAGCTCCTGGGAAAAAACAGAGCCGCTATTATTCAAATTATAAACATTTAAGCAGCACCTGCAATTTTTTTCACCTATAGTTGCACTTGCTGATAATGGGGTGGATGCCAGTATTTTAAACGCCGCGGCTCTGATGGCGTTCTTGCTGCATGCTTGTGCAAAGGAAACCCTTACCTGCCTTCCTGTTTCCTGGCAGCGAATGCTGCCTGGTCCACGGGAGTTAAAGAGCCAGGACAGATCTATGAAGCTGATATTTCTGAGCACAGCTCCTGTATGGAACCTGATTCTCTTTAACTTCCCACTCCCACAAACAGCTGCACAGCTGGTTCTAGCTGTATCTCCAACATGAAGCCTTTCACGGTCCCTCAAGAACATAGTGACCTCTTCTTTTTCCCATTTCCTTTGTGAAGTCTAAAACGTCCCTTGTTTATTACATTTTCAGGGGTAGATTTCTTTTCTGGAAGTTAGATAGTGGTGTTTGATGGCAGAGATTGTGGCTTATATGTTTCTTAATAAATATAGTGGTCTGGACATCTTCCGTTCTGATGCTGGAGAAATAAGCTCAGCTGGGTAGAACCGAATGAATCCTGGTGAGCCAGCTCCTAAGTCCATGCCTGGGGCCCCAAGCAAGTGAGCGGAAGCTCCGAGATGACTATTTATGGTAGTTCTTGTCCCGAAGCTGGAAATCAGTTGACTTCGCTGTCCCCAAACCTCACCCTCAGTTTTTTATAAGGCAACGGGGAAACACACACACAATGAAAAGGACCAGGAACGCCTAACAAAAAACAATGATGATGACATTAGGGCCATTTCCACTTCCAATCCTTGCAGGCACCAGGAATCTGTGTGTACTGGGAAGTTTTGATTCTGCGTCAGGCTGAGTTTAAACTTGGACTGAAGTAGCCATAGTGATCCCTGGGGACGTCAGATAGTCATCTCAAAAATGAAAAGCCAACTTCTCTTGTTCTTCTGAAAGCATGCTCATTTTCTTGGAAAACCTAGTTTAGAAAGGAGGAAACTTCAAAGAAAATACTTTAGCTCAATCAGTGAACTTAATACCTGAGAGGGGCTGGGCTTCCCCGCTGGCCGTGGTTATTTTAAGTGGTCCCCAGACTATTCCACAATTTCAGGGAGGGAAAGGCCTGAGATGAACCTGCAAACCCAGAAAGAACTTGCCCAGGAACCTTAGGATGGCCTTCCTTTGAGGGTCTCTCCGACACCTCACCTCATTTTAGGGGGGACTGAGAGGTGATAGCTAACAGGTGCAGCGTTTGTTTTTAGGAAAATAAAAATGTCTCAGTTAAATGCGGAGATGTATATATAGTATATATACTAGATAGTGTATGCTATATACTATATAGATGTTTCATCCATACTCCTCTAAGAGATTTAAGAACACTCAGGGGACAAGGGAGTGTGACATTATGGGTTACCTAAGTCTGAGACAGATGAATTCCAATTCTGGCCTGGAAACAAACTCCCCAGTAAAAAAGTCAAAGCTACTTTTCACGATACATAGACCTTTTGGTGAATTTGAGTCAGTTTAACCCCCTGGTATAACTCATGTAGGAATGACCTCACAATCATGTTTCATGTCTCTCCTCTTTTTACAGGTTGGACTCAGGGTCCCGAGGCAAGTCCGGCTCTTGCAGAGGCTGGTACGTACACCCACGGTCCATCTCCAAAGCCCACTCCCTCACTCTTCTGTTTATCTTGAACCAGGCATCCACTTGGCTTGCGGGTCCTCCAAATCTTATGTAGTTGCTTGTAGAAGAATTCTAACATCATACAGCATAGCTGATTCTTTAATAAGGCTTTCTTTACGTGGATTTTTTTTTTATAGAAAGAGAACTGATTATTTCAGTAGGACTGTTAAGAAAAAAGCGTGGAGTATCAAAGACCTTCTAAGAGAAAACAAACAAAACCTAAATATAACCTTGTATTTTTAATGACATCCTGACCCGGGAAGTAAAAGCTTTGTTGGAAAGTAAACAACTAAAGCAACCAAAGAATTCACATTTGCAGATTAGAGCATCGGGTGATGAGAGTTGGGCAGGCTCTTGATGTCTGTTGGAGGCTGATAGTTTGGAACTTGAGCAAATGTCCAGAAACATTAAGAGTTTATTTGAAATGATCTCAGTTCTTCCTTGCTACTGTGCGTGCTTTGGAATATCCAAATGTGGGCCATGCCTTGAGGCTCTGGTGAGGCATTTTCGAGCCCTCCCTGCATCTGGCTGGAGTGTGAGTCGATTCCGATTTCTTGTTATTACCAATGTCACGATCATTACCATCTTCTTTGGACCGGGACTGTGTATTCTTCTCATTTATAGCTTGGCTTTACTCTTCCCCCACTCCTCCCCCGATTCTCGCAATCCTGCCTCCCCACACCCCAAATTTGTTAACTTAGAATTCATTCTTTCATGTTTTCTCCATGTTCACATACTCCTAGACAAACATATACCTACATAAGTGTGTCAAGAATCAGGAAGGGGCTGAAATTTTACCCTACTTACAAGCTAATAGGTTAATTTGTTACCATTTCATGGATGCTAGCAGGTAACAGGAGACTCCAGGGTCAGAGACAAAGGACGACTTATTACTCACAGTGAGAGCGGTAGTCAGAGTAGCCACATGTGTGCCATTCCCCAGCTCCCATATGCGGATGCAGAGAGGGCCAGATGGCACCCTGTGCATGCAGTTGGTTTGCACTGCACGACAGCAACCCCGGCTTGGGGTATATAGTGGTATCTCATTGCTCCTTTAACCTGCATTTCCTGACTACTTGTGGATTTGGACATGTGAAAATATGTTTGTTATCGATTCAGAGTCATTAGTCTGTGAATTGCTTTTTTTCAAGTTCTTTGTCCATCTCTCTACTGTGTTTTTTATCCACCTAATAGTCAATTTATCAGAGATCTTTGTGTGTTATAGATACTCTCTGTCTTCTGAATTGGAAGATTCCCCCCTAAACCTGTCATTCGTTTATTAACTTTGTTTATGGTACCTTTGCCGTATAAAAGTCTGAAGTTCCTAAGTAATAGATAAGTTTATCTCTGCCTTTGTAACATCTAAGTTTTCATTCTTGGTTACAAAGAGTTTCCTGAACCCTTGGCTTAGACTGTTGGTATAATCTCTTGATTTTCTTAGAAATCTCTTAGAATTTTAAAAGGTGTATTTTAAATTTTTAACACTACCTTTATTCACCACCCAACTGGTACCGGAGCGGTCTTTCCAGTGGTAGACCTGGCACGTCATTCCCTTGCATGAATGTCTTCCGTGACTCCGCAGCACCTGTGGGGTAGACTCCACGGGCATACACGGCCCTGCGTGACCTGGCTCCTGCCCGGAGCCTCAGTCCACCCCATGAGCTCCTTATACCTGTGCTCCCGCCATCCCGCTCTAACTGTGGTTCCCCAAATGTTCCGTGCCTTCATTAATGAATAGAGTGTGGATGGCAACAGCTGCTACTCTCCCACCATTGCCAGGACTGTAGGGATTTGCTCGATTTTCACTCTGAATTAATTAGATACCCTTTTTACGAGTTCCTTGGCATCACACGCACACACAAAATATTTACAATTTGGAAAGCAGGGGTGTCTTTGTGTCCTAGTTTCCATGGTGCCTCACAGATACTGGCCTGGTTTTCCTAAGACGATTCATTGCTGTCATTTAACCTCCCGACAGCAGCCACTGTGTCTTGGTGGCAGCTTCGTAGCAGGTATGTTTAAGTGCGTACCCAAGATTTGTCTCAGTCAGGTGTGGTAAGACATGCAGACACAGAAATGACTGTCACGAAGGAGGAAGTTCACACTCACAGATCCCTAGAAACAGGACCCAGGGCACACCATGCAGGGCCACACGGGGAAGTGCCAGACGGGGTGGAGGACAGAGCATGGCCCAGGGCTTTATCAGGATTTTCATGCTACAGAATGGGCGAGGCAGGGCAGGTATGCCGAACAGGCTTAGGATGGATAGTTTGAATAATTAACGGGGGAACAGGCTCGGGGTTATTGGGGCGGTCCCTAGTTGTCTAGTACATGACTTAGGGCAGGGGAAGTATTGGCTTGGTGCTGGAGGGTTAGATGGAGGAGGTGGTTGGGGGCATGTGCTCTGGAGTGGTGGGTTTGCCCATCAAAGCTGCGCTCACAGGGGCCTCGTCTGCTATCTTGAGGAATGAGCTAGCCCTGGGAGGGGCAGCGTCTCCAGGATCAAAGTCCCAAATGCCAGAGTATCAAGAATACAGAAACTAAGAAAATGTAGTCCATCCAGCAGGTAGCGTGATTCTGGACATCACCACCTCACTGAGCCGAGGGTGGTGTATGTGTGTCTGTGTCCCCATCCCCAACTCTAACGGCCATGGTCTGTCCTTTTCAGGAGGTGTATGGAATGGGGGGCTTTCCTATATAAAGATGATAATTGCATTTTATGTTTCTCCTCCTCTAAATACAACGCAATATTGCTAAGTAGAACTTATTACCCCAAATAGGCGATTCAGAGTGGATGATTTTCCCGTCTACAGAGAGGTAAAAGTATTTCCCCAAGGCTGTAAATCCAGTAGTCAGGGAAGCGTCCTTGTCTTCTGTTTCATATAGTAACAACATGGCTATGTTGTTTTTCTTAAAAAGCAGAGGCATTGAAGTTTAGTAAAGATCTTGGACCCACACTCCAGCCTCCCCCTCTATAAAACAAACAGAGGCAAAGTTAGATGGTTTCTAAGGTCCTCTGCCACCTCTGAAATGATTTCTTCTAATGGGCACCAAAGGATTTTGAGACCAGAATAAAGCAGCAAAAGGTTAATCTTCTAGGAAGAGTTGCTGAGGCCTGAGTTCTGGCAGAACCCCCCAAACGCTCCTCCGTGACATTTCCAGATGGCATCTTGGGCAATTCAGGACATCCTCTGGGTGGCTTGATTTTAAGTGACTCACATGAGTCATACAAAAACCTTTGGTCCCTTGAGCAGCTAATTAAGACACTCCCTGCCTCAAATACTTTTCCGTCTGTTCTGCCTTTGCAGGAAAAAATAATGAAGAAATGACATTATGTCACAGGAAGACTTTTTTTTTTTTTTTGCCTTTTTTTCCAGTTGACATCCCCAAACCAAATTATTATTTAAATATAAATATGGAAAGCATGTTGGATTTTTAGGAACTGTGCACTGGGAAAAATTGAGGCAACTGTTTTATATCCTTCCTTTCATGACACACTTTCATGAACCTCTGCCATGCAGAGCTCTCGCTTGCTGTGTTAGGGTTGTCTGTTCCCTGGCGATGTTACCTGCCTGTCCAATAATGTTCTCATGGTGTCTTCCTTTCTAGTTATTGTTCCAGAATGTGCTGTGGTTCCTTCCCACTGCCACGTCTTCTGCGTTCTTAGAATGTTCTTTCTGTTCTCTTTCACCACTTAGAAATACTGCATCTGTTTTAAAATCTTTTCTTACTTTTACAGACTTCACTGATTTATCTTTCTTCTGAACTCTGGAAGCTCTTACAGTCAAGGTCTTTATCTGTCTATCTACTTATCCATCCACCCATCCACTCTCTCCCTGTCCTCTCTCTCTCGATATCTACATCTCCCTTCCTCTGTCTTCCTATGTCGCTTATATTTTTTGCACTTTCTTCCCAACTCGATTGTAAGTTCCTTGAGAGAAGGAACCGCGTGTAATATTTCTTCTCAAATCTTCATAGAATTTAATCTATAATAGCGCTTAATAAATACTAGTTTACTACATTTCCTTTTTTGGTATATATATCATTTTCTTTCATTGTTTAGATTCAGAAAATTCAGTTCCGTGAGTGATTTTTTTGAGTTTTTATCTATCCTGAGAGCTGTGGGTAAAAACAAAAAAGCAGCAGCAGCAGCAGCAGTCGTGGTTTCTGTTCTCCACGTGTGTACAATCCAGCAGGGGCAGAGTAAGCCGTTGGTGACTCTTGGGTGGGCCTGGACTTGCACCGAATTGATCCCAGTGGATTCTAGACCCACAGTGCTGTGACAGAAGGCTGTGGCGTGTCAGTAACATCAGGGGCTCCCGGGAGAGTAATAACTGGGCAGAAACAGAAAAACTAAAACAGTTCCTTGAGACTTTTTTTGGCCTGTCTCTTGGGCCCATAAACTATGCTTCATATTTTTCATGTACTATTATGGGAAATTCTGGTACATCCATAATCTCAATTTAAGGGATAAGAAAATACTGTAATAAACATAATATAGTGTTGGATGTCTTCTAATTTTCACATTTCAAATTAAATAAAATTATTCCTTATAAATAAGAATAAATCAACATGACATCAAAAATAGTCTCAAATGTACCAAGTGAAGAAGATTTTCCATTATTTTGAAAATACTACCAGGCGAGAGCTATCTAACTGAAGGAGCTACATTTTATTTACAGTGCTGTGCGGTCAGAGCTAGAAACTTCTGCTTATCCAAGATGTAAACATAATACGTTCTTCTCCCCTTAGTACTCTTTTATGTAAAAGCGTTAAGAGACAAGCTGATAAGAAGAACTTTTGGAATGTTTCAGGACATGACTACAGGCAGAATAGATTCCGTTTAACGTCCTATGTCTTCAGTGTTTACGGTTTAATGGTGGATAAATGAGGTTCACGAGTAACTTTTGAAATCAGCAACAAAGACTGAATTATGTGTAGTGTACTTTCCAAGTTCTATATTTTGTTGGTGATCTAACAATTATCACTGCGAGAAGCCCTGAGCGGCCAGGTTGCCTCTGGAATCCTTTTAGGAAAGAGGCAGGATTGGACATCAGGGTCTTTGGATGCCATCCCGGATTGGCCACCTGTGTAACGTGGCAAAGTCCCGCAGTCAGTGACTTTGGCCTACATGGGACAGTGAGGGGATTGCACTCTGGAGGCTCTTTTAATTGATATTTTGTCTTCACAATTCATACCATGCAGCAATTTAAAAAAGATGAAGGTAGATCTTTTTGTTCAGTGCCAGGTTGCGTTTTCCAAAGGTGGTGGCGTTTTGACCCTCCACTCCGCCCATGGAGATGGGGTCTGTGTGCTCTGTCTGTGAAACTGAGTGCGGTTTTGTGACTGTGTTGACCAGTGGGGTATGATAGCAGCGGTGCTATGTGATGTTTGAGACTAGGGCATAGAAGGGGGTGTAACCTCCACCTGCTGCTGGGAAAGCAATTGGGTGACGGGTAAAGTCTGTAGCTCCCAGGTGGCCAGTCTGACTCCTGTGCGTGGTCCCCGTGCTGCGGGTTGGCCTACACCTGCTCATTTGGAAGAACCACATCGAGAGGCTGTGGGTCAACATGAGAGGGACAGGTACCAGCCAGCCCTCAGAAAAAGTATGATCAGCGCGACTGTTTTAAACCACTGAATTTTTAGAATGATTTGTTAAGCAGCGTGAGATACCCAGAATGTAAACAGAAAAAGAAAGATGAACATTAGGTGAAATTAAAGCAGTCAACATGGTATATATTTATGGAAGGATATACAAAAACTGTTAAATATTGTCTCTGGGAAACAGAACTGTGAATACAGCGTGGGAGGGATACTCTCATACACTTTTCATTTTATATTCAGTGTAATGTTGAAGTTTTTACCATGTGCATATGTTACTTGATAATTTCTTAAAAACTAGTTGAAATTTTAACTAAACTGAAGAATGATAGAGCTGAGAATAGCTGATATTTTCTGAGTTCGCAGGATTTTTTTAAAAGCATTGACTCCTATTTATTTTCCAGTGCATCTATAGACATCAGAGCACTGTGCAGTGATATTTTAGACTTTTCACAAATTCTCAAGGGCACAATTGTGGACCAGTTCTTGTCCACCAGCTCAGATTTGGAGATAAAAGAATATATTTAATAATGGATAATTAAGGAAGAAAACTTGTTTCCAGAAATAACACAGATCAAAGTAAACACCTCATTTCAATTCATGGTTTTATGTACCTCAGGGTTCTTTCTTTGAAAGTTGATGAGATACAAATTTTAACTTTTAAAAACCCAACAGGTTGTCATGCGGTTAAGATCGTCATCATTGCCATCCTCAGCCTAATCCTCGTCACCTCGACTGAAATGTATTAATGTTTTTTAATGAGATCATTTAATGGAAGCATTTGGTTAAACTGTAACTGGAATCTCTTTTTAATCCAAATTACTTCTGGGAAGAGAGATAGGTTTTGCCCTAAAGAGACTAGATTTTTATCAAAGAATATTGTACAATCCAATTTCTGAATTCAGAAATAGTTTCCTAAACCTGAAGGTTTTATTCCTTAGTTTGGGCTTTGCCTCAGGTCCGTGGGTCTCAGATGTGGTTGTAATTTTGCTGACTTATTCAAGCCCCCTCCATTGACAGATGAAGAAATATATGAAAAAGTTCACCTAATTAAATGACTTTAAAATAGTAGTCCTCAAACTTGAGCATCCACCAGAATCACTTGGAGGGCTCGATTTTTGTTTCTGGTTTTTTTTTTGAGACAAGAGTCTTGCTCTGTTGCCCGGGCTAGAGTGCCGTGGTGTCCGCCTAGCTCACAGCAACCTCCAACTCCTGGGCTCAAGCGATCCTCCTGCCTCAGCCTCCCGAGTAGCTGGGACTACAGGTGCCACCACACTGGCTAATTTTTTCTGTCTTTAGTAGAGACAGGGTCTCACTCTTTTTCAGGCTGGTCTCGAACTCCTGACCTCAAGCAATCCTTCCACCTCGGCCTCCCAGAGTGCTAGGATTACATGGAGGGCTTGTTAGATCACAGATTGCTGGGCCCATCCTCTGAGTCTCTGATCCTGCGGGTTTGGAACGGAGTCTGAGAGTCTGTAATAAGCTTCCAGGTGAAGCGGATGCTGCCAGTCCGGGGCCCACACTTTGAGAACCGCTGCTTTCAAATAATGCCTTGTCAGACTAAATTGGAGAGTCTTCTTCTCTTCTTTTAGACAAAAATCTTTCAAATATGCTCAGATTTTTTTTTTTTTTTTACACTTGATCTTTTCTTAAGCAAACTCTGTGTTTATCCCTTCTGGCTTTCTGAGAAAGCTACACATACCCTGACATTTTCCCTCGGCTGTTCCCATCTGTCTTTAGGTTTTTAGAGTCACCAGGACTGGAAGTTCGGCCACAGCCTGTCACAAGGATGAATAGTCCTGACACCTGTGCATGGAGTACCTGCCCGTTCTCTGTTCTTGCTCCCGTGCGTGCTCTGGTACCCACGGCTCACCCTCTCGTCGGGGTTTGGGCCTGTCTCAGACATGCTTTGTATTTATAGCTTCTTCTCTAAGACGTCACATAAAATATCTCCTTTGTATGAGATGCATCTTAAGCTTTTGGTAGTTTGCTGTGCAGAGCATGCTTGGACTCAAACGTTTTTCAGTAAATATTTGGTTTAAATAGAATGGCCCTCTGTGGTCACCCTTGTGAAACAGGGTTTGTGATCACCTTTAGGTATCACAGGAGCAACAGGCCTTGATATCAACAGGTCATAACCTTCCATTTTTTTGTTTTGTTTTGTTTTACTTATATATTCTTTTATTACCCTACAGATAGTTTGCCTTTTTAAAATTAATTAACTTATTTTTTTTATTTTTTTTATTTCAGCATATTATGGGGTTACATATGGACATGCTTGAAGCTCGGACTTGGGGGGTGGAGGGGGGGCAAGGGCAACATACGTAACCTTCCATTTTTTTTGAAAATAATTATAGCCCAGGGCTGTAAATATATTAATAAAGCAGATGAGGGTTGAAATAAACATTGCCCAGGTAGCCCATAATCCCCGTAGGAGGGAGTAGGATCCTATTAGAGTAAGTTGGTTATAGTCAACATTTATTGAGCACCTGCTGTGTGCCAGAGGCCGGGCTGGGGGGTGAGCACAGGAGGATGAGTAGGATGTGTCCACAGAGGGTGGCCAGGCAGACTCTGGAGCAATATGTGCTCTCACTAAGCTCGACATCCTTGTCTATGAAATGGGAATAAAACACATACTTCAGGTATCTGTCCCAAGACTGTAATGGGAGAATGTCTTAGTCTGTCTCCTTGGGCTTCCATATCCTCTATGTGGCTTAAACAGCAGAAATGTGCCGTCTCACAGTTCTGTAGGCTGGAAGTCCAAGGTCAAGGTTCTGCAGGTTTGGTTCCTGGGGAGGCTCTCGTCCTGGCTCGTCGATGGCGTGCTCACGTGGTCTTTCTAGGTGCATGCACGTGGAGAGAGAGAGAGAGACAGCTGTCTTGTGTCTTCTTTGATAAGGGCATTAAGCCCATCATAGGATGCATCTTCATGACCTCATCTAACCCTAATCACCTTCCAAAGGCCCCATCTCCAAATATCATCATATTAGGGGAATGGTTAGGACTTCAATATGAATTTTGGGAGGACATAGTCAGCCCATACCATGCGTGTCAATTCCTTGGCCCATCCCTGGAGTTAGATAATCGCTCAGTTATTTGGGGCTTTTCTCAGGAATGTTCCTTCCTCCTTTAGCCTTCTGCTACCAGCTCTCACCAGACGTAGCATGTTGCGAAGGCTGGAGAAAAACCCTGAACAGTTTTAGCAGGCTTTTAAATTTACGCCCTCTAGCTACTGCCCTGAACAGAGATTTGGTGGTAAATTTCAGGAGCACAGACTTAGGCATTCCTTCTTCTGGGATCTGATTTCCCCAATACTCTGGTGAGTTTAGTATCGATTCGTGTCGCACGCTAAGGTGGCTGCAAACCAGGTGGAGAATCCCTGGTGCGTTGTTTCTCTAAGTGGATATTGAGACCGATTTTAGAATATGAGAATTCCTTCAGGCATGTTCTGATGTTTTGATCCATTCAGTGGTCCTGTAAATGTGATCTAAAAGTGATAACTTTTGTTAAAAGAATGATATCTGTTACACAATTTACTTCTGAAATTCTAATGATTAATTGAATTACTTAAGCAATGTGTATTTTCTGTTTAATTGGAAATTGTCACTGTGTTAAAGGTTTGCTTGCATGTTATGAATTGGTTGTTTCACAAGTGAAGGGAGTTAGTGGGGAATTCAGGACAACACGCAGAAAGGAGAAGGGAATCGCAGGCCGCAGGCTCCCAAATTGAGGATTATTTCCGTCATAGGAAGAAGACCCTCACCTACCCCTAATGTTCGAATCACGCTTTCATGCATCCCCGAGAATACTGCATGTTTTCATTCCTACAGAAAACCAAGCCTCTGATGACGGAATTCTCGGTGAAGTCCACCATCATTTCTCGTTACGCCTTCACCACGGTTTCCTGCAGGATGCTCAACAGAGCCTCGGAGGACCAGGAAGTTGAGTTTCAGATGCAAATTCCGGCGGCTGCTTTCATCACCAACTTCACGATGTAAGTGGCGCGTGGGTCAGAGATGAAGATTTCCATGTGGGGCAGTCAGGGGGAGCCTGGGATGATGTGAGGGCCACAGGCTGTGAGAATTTGCATCCCGGTAGATGGTGTATGGGTGAGAAGGATGACTCCGTTGTTCCTTCCTCTCTCCCTCCTTCCTGCCCTTCCTTCCTTCCTTTCTTCATTTCCCCCTTTCCATTCTCTCTTCTTTCATTTCATTCCTTTCTTCTTTCCTCCATCCTTTCCTCTTTCTTTTCTTCCCTCCTTCCCTCCAACAAATGAGTGTCCATTAAGGGTCAGCTACTCTCCAAGGGGATCGATGTACTTCTATGAAAAGGACAACGTTGGCTGGGCGAGGTGACTCATGCCTGTAATCCCAACACCTTGGGGGGCCAAGGCCAGGAGTTCAAGACCAGCCCAAGCAACATCTGAGACCTTGTCTCTACAAAAATTTTTTAAAAAATTAGCTGGGCACAGTGGTGTACCTGTAGTCCCAGCTACCTGGGAGGCTGAGGCAGGAGGATCACTTGAGCCCAGGAATTTGAGGCTGTTGTGAGCTATGATGATGTCACTGCACTCTAGCCTGGGTGACAGAGTGAGACCCTGTCTCGGGGGGAAAAAAAAGACAATGTCACCCTGCTGCAGAAATTCCAGTGGGGAGAAACAGTCAATAAATTAGTAAACAAAATAGTAAATAAAATAATTTCAGACCATTATGAATGTTATAAGGATGACAAGTCAGACTGAGAGGGGCTTCGTCAGGTAGTGCAGTCAGGAAGGTTGAGTTGAGACTGGAGCCACGAGGCAGCGTGAGACCTCTGGCACATTGCGTTGGATATCTTTCCTCTTCTTCTGATCCAAGAGGTAAAGATACGCAAAACAGGGTATGTGTTGGTTTCATTTTTGGTCTGGGCAAGATTCAAGATGGTGAATCCTCATGGCAGTTCAAGCAGATCTTGTGATTTTCTCCTGCAGGATGACAGAGGCACCAAGGGCTGGGTCTTACCATTTGGACCTGTCGAAAATTGCCCTGGGCTGAAATGAATGATTCAGGGGTAGTGCCCTCATCTGGAATGCATTCTTTCTGCATACCCAAGGGGCAAATAAAAATATTTTCTAGGGTTGTCATGGTTATAAGATCCATGTCTGAGTTTGTCTTGGAATGCTTGCTGCTAACACAACTCGGTCTCTTGTGTTTCAGGCTTATTGGGGACAAAGTATACCAGGGTGAAATTACAGAGAGAGAAAAGAAGAATGGTGACAGGGTGAAGGAGAAACGGAATAAAACCGCAGAAGATAATGGGTAAGTATTGTTTGATTAAGGAATTAAAAATCCACTTCAGCAAGATGGCGTCTTTTCCATCCCTTTGCCTACTCATCTTGTTCTCTTCTCGACCTCCAAGTATTTTTCTCTTTCTCTTTTTCTTTTTTTTGGGAGGGACAATCTTGCTCTGTCACCCAGGGTAGAGTGCCGTGGCGTCAGCCTAGCTCACAGCAACCTCAAACTCCTGGGCTCAAGTGATCCTCCTGCTTCAGCCTCCCTAGTAGCTGGGACCACAGGTGCAGACCACCATGCCTGACTAATTTTTTCTATTTTTTGTTGCCCGGCTAATTTTTTTTTCTATTTTTAGTAGAGACAGGATCTTGCTCTTGCTCAGGCTGGTCTCAAACTCCTGACCTCAAGTGATCCTCCCACCTCGGCCTCCCAGAGTACTAGGATTACAGGCGTGAGCCACCACCTTGCTTTGCCCTCTTTTTTTATCAAAATAAAAAAAATACATCTAGTAGACAATACATTAGATAAGCGTTTATGATAAAAAGGAAAATATCACCACACCCATCCCTTGGTTCTCTCTTCCTAGAAACATCCACTTCTAATATTTCTATATTTAGCTTTCTTTGTAGTTACCTCCCTAACTCTAAATATTATGGTAGTCATGCTTTGATGCTTTGTCTTGATTTCTTTTTCTTTCTTTTTTTTGTTTTTGTTTTTTGGAGACAGAGTCTTGCTCTGTTGCCCAGGCTAGAGTGCAGTGGTATCATCACAGCTCACTGCAACTTCAAATTCCTGGGCTCCAGCAATCCTCCTGCCTTGGCCTCCCAAGTAGCTGGGACTACAGGCACATGCCACAACACCCAGCCTGACTTCTTTATAAAAATAAGACATTATCTGTTGACTCTCTGCTGTGGAGAAAGAGGATTTAGCAAATTTGCAATACTCTACTTTCCCTCTGCTTTCCAAATTTTCATATTATTATTTTATTTTTTCTTCCATCCGTTAATCGGTGTGGAGGCATGTTGGACAGTCTTTACTGTCTGAAATGATAATATTCCCTCTCTTAACCCTCACTCTGCCTCTCCTGTTCCATTCCCTGTACTTGTCTTCTGTTACCTAATCATTTATTTGGTATTATCAAAGTTATTAACATTTACATTCTGACCTGTAACAATACTTGTATTCTCTGTTTTGTCTCTAAACTGAATCTAAACATTGACAACCAATAAACAGCCTTTGCTTTTTAAGGGCTCTGTAAACAACATTAACTGCAGAGCTGTGCGGTGCATGAAGATTGCATTTCCCTCGCTATTAGCCTGACATGAAGGCCTCCATAACCTTTGCAGAAAAGTGATCTTTGAATCTAGGCAAAGTGATGGGAATCTGTACACCTGATTAATGAAAGGACATAGCTTTAAGAAAGCTAGTTCTCTAAAATCTTAAACTGTGAGAAACTTTGCTCTTGGACATCTCACTTTTGTCTGGAAGGCTTGAGCCAAAGGTTCCCTTTGCTGTGGAAAATCAACCTAGGTCCAGAGCTTCAGATGAGGGGGTTTCAGACACAGAATTCCACATTTATCTTCATGTTGTATTTACTAAGGACACATAACCTTGAGTCTGCTTCTCAGTCTAGCTGATAGTAACAGCTTTAAACACAGCCATGCTTTGCTTTGAGCCTGTCCAAACACCGTTTCCTTTAACTTTTACCTCCACTCCACTCTTCTCCCAATCCTGCAATAACCCTGTCTCTTCCTTTGTTTGGTGAGATGTCTCATGGTGGCTCTGGTATGTGGTCTTCCTTGCTGCAGCAACTTATTAAAACCTAACTTTGTTGGACTACAGGTGTGTCCCAAGCAGTCTTTATCACAATTGTATAGAATCATGCCACAGTTCAGTTTAGTTAGATCATGCCTTCTGAGTTTCTGTCTTTCTTGGAGTTTCCCATTGCCTTTCTTCTTTCTCCTGTGATAAATTTTAATTTTGTCACTATTAACATTTAGCAAGACATATCACTCATTTGAAATGATGACAAGACAAACAGTTATGACCAAGTTTCTGCAAGCAATGACATCTGTATCACACCTGATATCGAAAGACATCGCTGTTGGGAAGACATTCTGATTTTAGAGCTGTGAAAACATGGTTGTCTCCAGATCCATGAAATATCATCATTGCTTTGCAGCCTTGTTGCAAAACTTTTCCCTGGGGGTTTCTTTTCATTTTCGTCTGGGTTGGTTTTGTTATTTCTATAGTCCACATTTTCCTCTTTCTTGGTTTTCACCTTTGCTTGGCTGAAGTACATACTGCAGTAACTTTCTCAGAATGGATGCATGAGAGGTAAACATTCTGAGTCCTTGATAAATATTTTGGTTGTCCGTATGAAATGTAAAGTCAAAATAATTCTCCTTCTGAACTCTGACATTGAGGCATTGCTCCAATGTCTTATACCATCCAGTCTTACTGATGGTGCATCTCATGTGGTCTAATATTCCTTTTATACGTTTTTCTGTATCTGATGTTCTGAAATTTTACAATAATGGGTTTAGGCATCAGTCTTTTTTCATTCATTCTGTCCAGCGCTCAATGAAACTTTTCCATCTCAATACTTGTGTCTCTGGGAGAGAGGAGTGTAGGAAGCCTATTGTCTTAGTCCGTCATTCACGCAGGGACTTGGGATTATCTTCCCTGTACTTGGTCCCTTTGTCACTTCCAGCTGGTGGTGTCCTACTGGATTCAGAGCAGACAGTTGGCTCTTTCCTTTGCTGCAGCCCCTTCCTGCATGTCCTGAGCTGTAGAGTTCTTGCTCTACCAAATCCCCCCAAGTTCTCTGGAAACCTTTGGCATTGTCTTACCCACTAACAGTCACCCCTTGTGCTTATTCCTTTGGTGAATATGGTGAAAGCATTCAGAATAGTTTGTCTTTTTATAAGCTTTGCAGTCGTTTATTCCTTACCTTTCCACCCACCAAACTTCACCAGGTGTACAGACCTAACGCACTGGCTATTTTAAAGTTATGTAAAGTGTCAGCATTCATTTGGCCACCCCTGTAAAGGGGAGGACGCAGTTCACACCCTGACTGCAAGGCTCTGTCTTCTAGTGGTTCACGGCCTTAAGTGTCCCCTCTCTGGATCGTCCCCTCGGCCTGTCCCGGGGAGAGGAGGAGAGGTCAGTCATCTTTGAAGTCTTTCCTATTCAGTGTTCTCCGACCCTTGGCGACCTTCCTCTAGTGCGGGACTTTACTTCTTCCAGGACTGATTTTTATGTTTCCTTTCCCAGGACTCCCCGCCGTGCCCACTGGTCTCCCTGGAAGCCGGTGGAGAGAGTGAGGCCGGTGCCCTGAGAGGGATGGAGGGAGCCTGGCTCTGTCCTGCTCTGAACCCTCCCTGGGGCCCCTTTGTTCTTCCTGACAGGGAGAAGGGGACTGAGGTGTTCAGAGCCTCTTCGGTGATTCCCAGCAAGGACAAAGCCGCCTTCTTCCTGAGTTACGAAGAGCTTTTGCAGAGGCGCCTTGGGAAATACGAGCACGTGGTCAGCGTGCGGCCCCAGCAGCTGGCCGGGAGGCTGTCGGTGGAGGTGAACATTCTGGAGCCTTCCGGCATTGCGTCGTTGCAGGTGCTGCCCCTGCGCAACAGCCGGCAGAAGGGCAGCGGGCGAGGGGAAGGTGAGTGCCGGCGCCGGATCCCCCGGGGCTTCCGTGAGGATGCAGAGCTGGGCCATGGCTCCAGGGACATCTGTGAGGGAGGGCACCTCCTCAACAGAGGCATGGAATTGGGAAGACAGCAACCAAGCAAAGACATGCCTTGCACTTTATTATTATTATTTTTTTAAAGTGCCAGGCTCTAATAGATTTTAAAGTGTTTAAATTATTGACACAGTCATACCATGTCTAGGGATCCAACTTAAGTAAAATATCGAAAATATTGGGTATGTTATATGTACAAACCTGTTCAATAACATTTGTAGTAGCAAAGACATTCCATCAGCCTAAATATTTGATGATAAAGGGGAGATCAGTAAATTACAATTATAAGACAATTCGGCATGTGACACGGAGAAAAAGATGAAATTGTACATATGCTATAATATTAAATATGTCAACCTTGTTAAATGTGAAGTGAAAAAAAAACTAGAAAGTTATAAAAATAATCATTTTATATTAGGGGTGTGGGAATATGGGGCCATTTTCTAAAAATCTGTTTTTAAACATTCAGCAGTATGTTATATCCTTTCTAAAGCACAGTTGCGTTAATGACCTTGTATGGGAGAAGTTGTCACCCTCAAAGACTGTTTCCTGGCTCTATGGGAGATGGTGGTCGTTTATTATGTATTGACTCCAAACACTGAACATGTCATTCTCAATCAAGATCTAATGGAAAAAGCAAAAGTATTGTCAAGGTCTCTGGGATTTAGAAACGGCGTGAGATACAAGACGCTGTTCTTACATTGTGTAGGAGGCAGTCATATGGTTAATGGGTTATAGTTCAGTTATTAACTATAACCTTGAAAAAAATTACTGCGAGCCTGTAAGACTCAGCCTCCACATCTGGAAAACAGGGATAATAACTACCTCCTAGGGTCATTGTAAGAGTTTAATAATTGTTATCATCATTATTATTATGCTTTTAGAGTTGGGGGTCTCACTCTGTCACCCAGGCAGGAGTGCAGTGGTGTGATCATAGCAACCTTGAACTCCTGGGCTCAAGTGATCCTCCTGCCTCAGCTTCCTGGGTAGCTAGAACTATAGGCACACACCACCATACCTGGCTAATTTTTTTAAAAAAATCTTTTATAGTGACAGGGTCTTGCTATGTTGCCCAGGCTGGTCTCAAACTCCTGGCCTCAAGTGATCCTCCTGCCTGGGCCTCCCAAAGTGCTGGGATTAAAGGCATGAGCTATCATTATTGTCATTGCTATATATACATACATATATATATATATATATATATTTTTTTTTTTTTTAAAGCAGATCTCATTTCCCTGATAAGAGCATAAGTGCCTTTGAGGGCAGGTGTGTGTCTGATTAACGTTGTCCACTCAGTATTTAACATGGTGCCTTTTAAACAGTCGGTGGCGAATTGAGTGTCTTCAGATTAGAGAAGAAAAGAAAACACACACATACAAATAACAAAGAATATTTTAAATTTTTATGTCTCTCTAATCATAATTTAGAGGAACATTATCCCATGCGCAATGGTAGGAAAGTTTCCTCTCAGGAGGAAGGAGGCAAAGCGTCTGCGACACACGTCTGGGGAAAAGCGCAGCGGTTAGCAAACGCGGCAGGAGGGGACGCTGAGGGTGGTCATGCACGGTAACGAAGTGTGCGTTCGCCTACTTTTCAGAGCCACTGTGACCTTTCAGAGAAGTGCACGTGTTGTGTGTGTGTGTTGTGTGTGTGTGTGTGTGTGTGTGTGTTGGGCTTGGAGGGCGCACGAATCACGGTCGTTAGCCAAAAAGTTGCTTACTGTTTATATTCAGGGCCCTCTAGTATCTCAGAGGAATTTTTCCAGACCATTGATCTCTTGGGATCTGTTTATTTTTAAGAAAACTGTTTTCCTAGCTCTGTATACCAAAGCAGAAACTTCGCTGTCCGGAACATGGAGATTTCACAAGCATCTCCCAGAGGCAGGTGCAGTGGGCCGATTCCCTTCCTGCCGCCCCCATTCCCATGGTTCAGAGCCCAGCTGTTACTGTTCCTGTGGCGTGGTCGCCCAGCAGCGCGGAGCACGGGGCGTTGTGATTTTGTCTGGACATAACCGCGTGTCTCCAGAAGAAATCTAGGGTAGAGATCAAGCTAGAATTGGACTTGCACCAGAACATGAGCTGTCCTTGCGTGGACGTGGCCCAAGCCAGTACATTCCTCCGACAGATCTGGCTGCAGTTAAGACATCACAGTTCTGGAATTTGTGTAAGCAAACCTCTGACCACTCGAGACCCATTTTCATCTTTAGAGGTAATAACTCTAGATAAGGATTATTCTGTGCGCTGGATACTAGATGAAGCACTTTGCATGTAGTACGATCTCATTCAATCTTTATTACACCTCTTGCGGGTCATGTATTTTTAAATCCCCATTTTGTGTATGAAGCAGCTCGGGTTTACAGAGGTTCAGTAACATGGACAAGGTCTCGTGTTTATGTATTGATAGAGATAGAATTTAAGCACAGACCTGTCTGACTCCAAGCTGACGCCTTTGGAACTTGCGCTGCCCACCTCCTCACTAAATAGAAGATTGTAAACTACTGAAGGTGTGGGTTCAAATCCCAAGTCTCTCCCTCATTAAATATAAAAATAAAAAGAAAGACTAAAAACAATATAATCTACCTTTTCCTACCACTAACCAGGTACAGTTGTATGACTTTCATGGTTTATCTTTTATATTCCCTTTTTTTTTTTTTTTTTTTACTTTTAGTAGAGACAGGGTCTCACTATGTTGCCCAGGCTGGTCTTAAACTCCTGGCCTCAAGCCATCCTCCTGCCTCAGCCTCCCAGAGTGCTGGGATGACAGGCATGAGCCACTGTGCATGGCCGTTCCTTTTAAAAAAAAGTTTTATTGAGGTTTAATTTACATACCATAAAATCGACCCATTTTAAGTGTACAGTTCGATGACTTTTAGTACATTTGCAGAGTTGTGCAACCATCATCACAATCCAATGTTTGAACATTTGTGTCACCTTAAAGAGATCCTTGTACCCATCTCTCAGTCATTTCCTGTTCCCACCCCAGCCAACCACTCATTCACTCTCTGTCCCTATAGATTTAGGACAGCTATATTTTTTAAAACACCTCAGGTGATTCTGATGCTTAGTATAGGTGGGGGACCGTCACTTTGGACTTTCCAGTGGAATTTAGGGACATCAACTATGTCAGGATCTCAACCTACAGAAACAAACAAGATTGCTCCTTCATTTCATGGGGCCTTCAGAATACTCTGACTTTGGATCCTTATTAAAATGTGTATTATTTCTCTTTTACACCTGGATCTGTACTATCAGATCCAGGCTGACGTAGAATTTCCCACACGGGTGGTAGAAATAAACCTCTTCCCATCTCCAGCTTTTGCTCATCAACATGGAAACCGGAGGTGGAGAAGCTCCAACAGGCCATCCCTACGGAACAGGCAACGTGATCATTCAGGACATTTTGGTGTCAAAAAAGAGCTTCTCTAATTAACGTGGTTCCACCGTGGCTTCCTGGGCTTGTGGGATTGCCCCTTCCCCAGACTTCATCCTCACTGTTGGACACAGCTCCATCGCCGAACGTGGTGGTTCCCAAACTTTGCTGCACATTATAATCCCCCAGGGAGCTTTTATAACTCTGTTGCTCAAGTCTCACCCATGCCAATGAAATCAGAATAGCTGCAGATGGAAACCAGTTCTCAGTATTTTTTTTTAAAGATCCTTGTGTGATTCCAACGTGCAGCGAAGTTTGGGGGTCTACGCTGTGACTTCTTGTTTTCTAGCATTATTTGGCTTTCGTTCCTATCCCTTTCTTCCCTAAAATTCTTTTCTTGGTCTGCTGACTCTGTTTCCAAGTCCCCCAGCGGGGGTTCCTGGGTAATTGCAATTCCTCATCTCTGTCAAAACCGAGGAACTCATATGACCTCGCCCCAACCTAACATTAAAAGGAAATTTTAGTTCCAAGAATGAGAAGACCTTTGTAACTGTTTTCACGTTCTCCCGCCGTCTGATTCATCATTGGCAAGTGCCTCACACTCAAGAACATGGAAGAAAGAGTATCAGTTTACTAAAAAGACAACCTACAGAATGGGAGAAAAAATGTGCAAATCATGTATCTTGTAAGAGTGTAGCGTCCAGAATATACAAAGAATTCTTACAACTCAACCACAAAAGGATAAACAGCCCAATTAAAATATGGGCAAAGGACTTGAATAGATGTTCTTCCAAAGAAGATACCTAAATGGCCAAAAGCATAAGAAAAGATACCTAACACCGTTAGTCAGTAGGAAAATGCAAATCAAAACCACATTGAGATACCACTTCACACCCACTAGGATGGCTGTAATTGGGGGCGGGGGAGGAAGATTGCAAGTGCTGATAAAGATGTGGAGAAATTTGGCCCCTCACATGTTGCTGGTGGGGCTGTCAGGTGGTGCAGCTGCTGTGGGAAACATTTGGAGGGTCTTTACAAAGTTCAACCATTTGATCCAGTGATTCCTCTGGGTATTTACCCAGAATGATTGAAGACGGGTTCTCAAATACTAGCACAGGAATGTTCACAGTAGCAGTGTTCACAATAGCCCAAAGGTGGAAACAACCCCAATGCCCATCAGCAGGTAAATGGATAAACAAAATGTAGTATGTGCACATGTGCAATGCACTATTATCCGGGCATAGAAAGGAATGAAGTGCTGATAGCATGCTACAACCTGGAGCACTGTGAATCTACTAAATGCCACTGGTCTGTGCACCTTAAAACGGTACAGCTTACATTCTGTGACTTTCACTCTGATTTAAAAAAATGAAAAAATGATATTGCGGGTTGTTAGAATCCGCCTCCCTCCTCGTGCCCTGGAAGCGAGTTCGGTGTGTTCTCCAGCAGCTTTCTGTGCGTCCTTCACACATCTAGTGAGGCACATGATAGGAGTGGGCGGAACTCAATTCACGGCTTGCTCTTTAATCATATCACCCCTGCGTAAGCTTCCTGTGAAATTTTGATCTTCAGATAATCAGAAGAACTAAGGAAGGTTAGTTGGAAAGAAGAGAACCACTCGAAACACAGGTCTGTGGCCTTTCACATTGGGGAGGGGGTGGCTCGACCCTGCACCTGTCTCTGAGAAAAGGTTGGTGACCAGCCGCATACGCTGCGAATTCAAGCCCCCTTGGCCTCTGGATGTTTTCCACTAGCGCAGCGTCTTGCATTTCGGTAGATGCCCAATAAGGAACAGAATTGAATCTATTTAGAGTTTTATTATGTTTTTCTTTGGTCTGTTAACATCATGACTCTGTCTTTGCCGAGCAGGCTCTCCCCGGGTTGTATTCTAAGGCACCTGATGTGGTACATGGCATAGAATGGGTGCATAATAAATGTTTGTTCCTTGAGCTAAGGAATATGTAACTGCTGGTTATGATAGTGCTATTAGGTTTTCAGCACTCTCCTGGCTTGCGCTGGTGAGTTTTGCCAGATCTTGGGTCCAGCTCTTATGTTGTTATGAAGGAGGGATAAGAAGACAGAATTAATAACTCACTTTGGTACCAGACTTTGGTTGCAAAAATCTAGCTCTAGATAAATCTGCCTTTGCTACGGTTGCCAGGTAACATGTAGGATGCCCAGTTTCATTTGAATTTTGGATAAACAATATGTCCCGTGCAATATTTGGGATATATTTATACTAAAAAAATATTCATTGTTTATCTGAAATTTGGGTGTAACTGGGCATCCTGTATTTTGACTTGCTAAGTCTGGCGACCCCTCCCTATTAAAGGGCTGCATTGTGACTGATGGTTAAGCCCCGATTTCCACGTTCTTGCCCGGGATCCAGCGTCCACTCAGCAGCTGGAAGGGCACAACCCTCTTTGGCCTCTGAAATCTCTGTACATTTGCCAGGAAACTATCTGATTGTTCTGAGGGTTTCCAGCATTGCTCAGCACAGAAATTATTCAGGTATGAATCATTTGGCCCCATAGTTGGTTTTGTTTTGATTTTTAATGCCAGTATGAAAACCCGCGTTATCTTGTTTGTTCTGACATCAGCTGTCGTTTGGTCAACCCTTGAGAGTGGTGGGAGGTCTGGACCCTCTGTTCGTTAGCCTGGTGAGCAGCCTGCTCTTCCCTCGGAGACCCCACTGTGTTTCTTCCTTTTTCTTGCTGTCCTGGTTTGCTGTGTGAGGCGGGTGTTGTCACTCTGTGTGTATGACACAGTCCATCACAGCTGCGGCTAAACCCAGAGGGGAGTCCGGGTACGTGACACAGGTCACACACCAGAGCATCTCCCACACCCACCCAGACACTTTCAGGGTGAGACACTTCTGTTCTGTTGACGGGCTCCTCTACCATCTGCTAACCACGTGCTAATGTGTTTGTTCCACCGTTCTCATGCTCGGTGTTCAGCAAGCCTGTCGTGAGCTCTCTCCATGTTTCTGGCGCTGCGCTAGTGCCTGGGTTCTGAAGATATTAATATCTAAGACATTGCCACCACCCTTGCAGAACTTACAGCTGGCAATGCAAAATTATTTTTAATTTTAAATTGCGGTGCAAAGCACATAACATAAAACTGACCATCTTAACCATTTCTAAGTGTTCAGTAATGTTAAGTATATTCACATTGTTGTACAACCAAACTCCTGCACTTTTCCATCTTCCCAAACCGAGACTCTGTACCCATTAAACACGTTCCCCATCCCCTCTCTCTCCGTCCCTGGCAGCCACCATTCCACTTTCTGTCTCAGTGAATTTGACTACTTTAGATACATGATATAAGTGGAATCATAAGATACTTATCTTTTTGTGCCTGGTTTATTTCACGTAGCATGATGTCCTCAAGGTAGATCCATGTTGTAGCGTGTATCAAAATCCCTTTTTTTTAAGGCTGAGCTAGAGTCCACTGTATGCATAGACCACATGTTGTTTATCATTTATCCATGAATGGGTACTTGGGTTGTTTCCACCTCTTGGATCTGGTGAATAATGCTGCTGTTCTCATGGGCACACAAATGTCTTTTCTACATCCTGCTTTCAATTCTTTTGGGTCTATACACAGAAGTGGAATTGCCAGATCAGATACTAATTTTATTTTTAATGTTTTGAGGAACCCTGTACCATCTTCCATTCCCACCCACAGCATAGATGAGTTCCAGTTTCTCCATATCCTCACCAACACTTGTTATCTTCTGTTTTTTTCTTTTTTGACAGCAGTCATCCTAGTGGGTGTGTGGAGTTGGCAGTTTGGAATAATAAGAGAGGAAAATGCCGTCAGGCTGAACCTATGAAAGGCTGCTCAGCCTGTCTTAATTGTTAGATCACCTTCCACCTGCGTGCAAGAGGAAAACGCAAAGGAATTTAGCAGACGTCTCTAGACCTCATATTCCTTTGCTGCTCTAGCACTGCTTTCTTCGGACTTCCATTCAGTTCAGTTTCAAGTGCTTTGAGCAGCTAGTGTCTGAGGTCTTCGGTGGACACTAGCGACTGCAGGAAGGGCTATGCGTATATTAGGGGTTAATGCGCTCAGGCTGGTGCTTGCTGGTGAGCTAGTGAACGCCTGTTTTCATGCATAGTCTCCCTTGGGATGTCAATCAAATGTGGAAAACTGAGCCTTAGGAATGTTATTATTTTAGGAAGAAAGAACACCAAATAAGTAGCGAAGAAAGCTACTTTTCTAAGAAACCTGGGCAAATATCATTTAACTATAAAATATTGGAGTTGAATTTGAACCCCCTTGGCTGTAAATTTGCATTATTATTCCATGCTAAATGTTGCTTTCCTATCTATATGACAATATTTTCCAAAAGGATTTAAAATACCAAATGTCAGTGTAGGGGAAAGAAAACCCTTTTCAATAAGAAAACTGTCACCATTATGACAAAACGTAAACTCTGTGTTATCGAAGAATATGTTTTCAATAGGAAAACTGTATGTAGTAAGAGGCTGGTGAAGGTATTTAGCCAAATTCCCTTTCATCCTCATTGCCTCGGCTTTGCCAGTCTCTCCGTCCTCGGCTGGGGCACTTGACATTGGTCTGTGTGCTGCCATCGGAGGGGAGTCGTGCAATTATCCGCAGTACTTTTGGCTGCCATATAGTTAAGGAATTGCCTGCTTGGATCCCAGGCGAGCAGGTTACATAAACAAACAACCAATTTTGCCTCTCTCTGAAGAGGAAATGAGCAGGCAGTGTGTGTTGGGAAGCGATTTTGTCCAAGCACCAGGTGTTGGCTGTTTTTCTCCCGCGGCAGCCAAAGCCAAGGACCGCAGGAAACAGAGCCCAGGAATGCCTCTGTCCACCCGCCCAGAGGGCGCAGCTTCCAGCCGACATCCTTGAGCATGGTTCTTTGCATCCAAATCTTGTCACCTTTGCGTCCAAACCTTTGCACACTTTCCATAGCAGTTGGCTTCCTTTGTTCCCCGTGCGGTTGTCTGGGAGGAGAATGTTTATTTGTGACTAACGTTCGTGTTCCAGGACAAAACTAAGGACACGTTTTGTTCTCTTCAACCTTTTGTGCTATATTTAAAGTGCTTTGTCTTTACAAGGTAGAATCAAACGCAGGAATATTTACTAGCACTTAGAGGCATGGTTCTTAACGCTTTCTTGATCCTTGGGGCATGTGGTGAAGGCTACAAACCCTTCCATCAGAAAAAAATTTACATATGCCCCTGACATGCAAGATTCTGTGTGTCATTTCCGGGGCCTTTGAACAGATACCGACTCCATTCTACTTTATAAAGATTGCTCTTTATAGAAATATATTGATATATTACATATATGTAATATATATATTGAATTCCCTGTTACGAATGTTCACTATTCTGTGTCTGTCCTTTCCAAACACTTATTTGTTTTTTTATCGAGCTTTCAGTAGTATAGAGAAAGCCATTATGACAAAACGTAAACTCTATGTTATCAAAGAATATTTTTTCTCCATAAGTTGCCTTTCATAATGGACCAAGAGTACAAGAAGCTACTTCTGAAGGGGAAGAGAAAGGGCATAGGATGCATTGAGCACCTACTGTGTGCTGGGCGCCTTGCGTGTGCGATATCACTTAATCCCGACCATGCCTCTGTGATTGTGGAATTATCCTGGTTCGCAGGCATGGAAGCAGGGCTCAGGAATATTAAGTCAGTTATTTGGAGTCTGTCCTGCTCTAGAGCCCACTTGCATTGGTATTGTGTGGCTTCCAAGGAGGACACAGCTTCTTACTCAAAAGCGTGGGGCTTTAGGGGGAAGAGAACCTCCCAGCAGCCCTGGGGGCCTCTGAGACAGAGCAGAGTCAGTGGGCGGAGGAGTGATGGGTGCATTTTTCTGAGGGCGCAGGAGAGGGTCGTCTTGCGCGGGACCGCCAGTGCTCGCAGGGGGATGGCATTAGAAGACTCGGCCTCCCCCAAAGCAGGGCAGCCACCGCCGTTCGCTGCCACCCCTGGCCAAGTGTGCGAGGAGGAAGGGAAACAGGAGGAAGAGATACGTGCTTCTCATTAGGAAAGTAGGTCAGATTCTTCCTTTTTCTGGGCCGCTCCCAATGTCTCTCCTTGCACTCTTCATTGTCCCTGGAGTACAGCCCGTGGCTCCGAGGGCACTGCGGGGGACGCTCACTGTGCCTCTGAAATAGTCCACGGCGCCCGGCAGGATAAGCCATGGCTCACAGTCAGGAGAAATGAAACAGTATCATTCTGCTTTGGGATTTTGGTCAGTAACTGTGGAGCTTTTTTCCTCCTCCTCTACTAAAAAGAGGGTTTTATTTTCTAGAGATACTACTCTGGAATTGTTCCCAGTAAACTTTTTCTAAAAAACAGGTAGTGGAAAATACACTGAGTCACATGTCCTGTCTGGCACGTCATGAGTGGAAGTCGGGTCAGGAACTGGGCTCCTGGGTGGGTGACCACCCTGAGGGTCAACCCACTCCCTGGGCGTGGAAAATAAGCCCATTTAGGCGAATCTCATGAATTTTCATCACGAACTAGCCAACACCAGAGGTCAATAGGAAACCACCATCATCATACACTATCCTTTCTCATGGTCGATCTGAAAGAGCCCAGTCACAAGAATTATGAAGACAGAAATTATATTTTCTAATCCCCAGGGCTTTTATGCAGCCGTGAATGGCATTAATTCAGGGTACTTATAAGAAGCATTTTCATGGGAGAGTTTTGAAGCAAGACAAAGTAGGTACACGCTGGCATTATAAAGAGAGTCAAATCTAATTACTGCAGAATCTTAGAGATAATCTAAATGCCGCCTAATTACATACAACACATTTTATTGACTCTTGTATGTGGGTAAGCACAGGTCTGTTTTCTACCGGCCAAAACCAGAGTCACCTGAGAGGCTCATTAGAATACACATATACACAATGCAGTTTGCATGTCCTTGCCTATGGGAGGCCAGCGAAGAATTTCCTTAATGCTCGATCTGTGGGGCCAGGTTGTCACAGGTGCCCGAGGCCTTTACCTTCTCTTTTGCATAAGGAATTGGTGGGGGGGGGAGTGGTCCTGAGATTTTTATTTTCTTTTTACAACAGTATGTTAGGACGTCTCAGTGGCTGATGAAAGAAACGTTTTCCTTGTGGAATAATTCCATATGGAGGAATAATAGAATTAGAAATCATCCTTTTTCGCTAATGAAAGAGCGAATCTGGCGTCATCCGTGATTGGTAAAACAATGGAGTGAAAGATCAGTGGGGAGCGTTGGAATGAGGGGTCGGGCCGACAACACCTGAACCCATTGTCAGTTTTACCACCACTGAAAGGAGATACTGGGTGCCTGCTAAGTGGTGGAGTAGAAAGCGCTCAGCGTCGCCTGGGAAGTGTTCTCTCCAATGGCACTGAGCCTGGCGCTAAGCGAGCCTCCAGCTCTGGCTGCGGGGATACGAGGGAATATGAGCTGGGGTCTCGGCCCTGCACTGTAGAACCACGTGGAGAATTATTAAGGTCTGCAGACCTAGGCTGAGTCTCAAACCAATTAAACAAGAATCTGGACCTGGACATTAATATTTCCTGTAGCTCTCCCGGATATTGTGATGTGCGCCCAGGTTGGAAACCAGGGGAAAAGGGGAGAATGTTAGGACAGGAGGTGGAATGCAGAACATGAGAAATACCGCAGGACACACGACCTGCATTTCACACATACGTGTAGCATTAGAAACAGAGGTTGGGGAGGGGACACTGTGGACTAAAAGAGACTTAAGAAACAGAAACGAAATGTGATGTGGGGACTCTGTTTTGATCCTGATTCCAACAAATCAACCATACCAAGACTTTTGTCAGAGAATCAGGGAAATTTAAATACAGACTGAGTATTAGGCGATCATAAGGCATGGGGCTTGCATTTTGTTCCTGGCGATGATGGTTTTGCGGTTACGTTAGAAAGAAAGTTGTTACAGTCAGAGATCCACAACGAAGTATTAGTGGATGAACTATGGTGTCTGGGGTTTGATTTAAAACACTCTTGGAATATGCTGAAATAAAAAAAAAATAAAATAAAAAATAAAACACTCTTGAAAAAAATTGGTGGGAGAATAGACAAAAATAGATACAAAAGATTGAGAAAATGCTGATAATTGTTAAAGTTGGGTGGTAGGTACACAGGGATTGGTTTTACTATTCTTTCCACTTCTGTGTGTTTTAAAACTTTTCATAAGAAAAAGTTCCAAAGGGGGCATCATGATATATATATAACTATATGATATATTTATGTAACTATATGACATTGTATCTCTCGCATTGTGACATATTATCAGCACAAAGTCTTAGAAGTTCCTATGAAATATACCTGCAATAAAATGTGTCTATGCAAGAAAAGTTCTTACTTCTTTTCAGAAAAATATTTCTGTGTTCAGTTATTATGTTTCTATTGTGTTCGTAGATGATTCTGGACCTCCTCCTTCTACCGTTATCAACCAAAACGAGACTTTTGCCAAAATAGTTTTTAAGCCCAGCGTGGTACAACAAGCCAAGATTGCCCAGAATGGAATTTTGGGAGACTTCATCATTCGATACGACGTCAACAGGGGACAGGGCATTGGGGACATCCAGGTACTTACCGGGTTCGCTGTTGCTGTTTCGTGTTGGTTGCGAAACACTTTTAGTGGGACTCAGAACTGTGGATTCCACACTTACCTAAGGGATAGAGAACTTTCTGTTTCTCAGTAAACTTGTTTTAACCCAAAATATATCTTCAAAGAGACTCGCGGTGGTCTTTTGCTGGAAGCCGAGAGAACCTATTCCTTGCTTCAGCAATCTGGAGAGCAAACGAAACCTGTAATATGGTTTTCCCTGTGGTGTTTTAGATTAAGTTAGAATTTCAGTTCATCTTCAATTTTAATTAAAAGAGACTGCTCCATGCCTCATTTCCCTTTAGGTTTTATTGCTCTGGAGACAGGGTGGGAATATTAAAATGTATTAGCGTGCATCCAGAATGTAGACAACCTTGATGTCTCAACTTGCAAGATGCTTGGGTAAAACCGGATAACGAGGAAAGCAGGATTCTCAAGTAGCAAGGGCCAGGGAAGGAGGGATAATTAAAACGGAATTAGTAGCCATAATTGATAAATTTTTAAGGGAAGATTCTATCCTTATACAAATTAAATTAGCAATTAGTTCTCTTGGAGGGATCCTGATCCCCCCCGTAGATCATTTTGCTCTGGGTGTGGAATCGAACCCCAGACTCTGTTTCCTGCAGTCTTTGACTTTTAGAAGTTCCATGGTCTCTTTGTTTTAGGTATTTCTCCTCCGTATTCTAGGAACTACCATTTTCACGTTCTTTTCCCTCCACCAGGTGCTAAATGGCTATTTTGTGCACTACTTTGCTCCTAAAGACCTTCCTCCTTTGCCCAAGAACGTGGTGTTTGTGCTTGACAGCAGCGCCTCCATGGTGGGGGCCAAGCTCCGGCAGGTGAGTGAGCGCCACCTGCCCACTTGGTTCCTCCCTTGCTTTTACCTGGGACAACGATCCGCTTTGTGCATCCTTTAGATAAAACATCCTAAATGCTGAGCTCACCTCTGTAAATTTTCATCTTCTCTCATATTTTTCTTCTCACTATTTTGTTAGCTCTCTGCTACTTTCAAGATAAAAAAAGAAAACATTTTGTTCAGCTTTTTTAGTTGCTCCCACTGGAAAGCTAAACCAAATGTTTGTTTTGGTTCTTTTTCAAATCTACTCTGTGACTTTAGGATTTTCAGTTATTGTACTAAGTTTTTAATGATTAAAAAATTTTTTTCTCAAGCATAGTAAACATAGTTATTTTAAAGTCTGTGTCTAATAAATTTAAACTTTGGAGCCCCTTAGGGCTATAGGTTTCCCAAAGTTTTAATCACCCTAAAGTGAGGTGTTTTTTCACAGTGGCTGCTATTTATTGATGTCTGAGTGGCCTTTCTATATTTACCAAATACTCTGTAAAGTGCTTTGCTTTAGGTACTGCAAGTTCCCATGCCAGTACCATTTGCTGACCAAATTGTTTTTGAGACTTTGGTGGCTGGACAATAGATATTGACAGAAGAATAATCATGGCTTCTTTTAAGACCACTGTTGGCCACAGAATACAGTGTTAATTAGATCTGACATAGGATCCAGCATGAAAATAATCCCATTTGGATTCTGAACCAATTAATAGTTACCGAGTAGTTGCCATAGCTAGGTTTCCCCACATACCTCATTTAATTCCTATGTATCTACATATCTTCAGATGTTTTTTCTTTCTTTTTAAATAATGAGCTTGATGAGGGGAGGGTTTGTGTTTCCTCTGATCAAAAATAACTTGATGAAGATATTGATGATTAAAATTACTGCAATGAATCTGAATTCCTGTTACCACCAAATAGTGTGTATTCAGAGGTTTTTATTTACCATCATATCATGAATCTGTCTTATGTTATTAAATATTCTTTAAAAACCTGAATTTAGTGGTCATAGAGCAGCACAATCCAATAGAAGCTTCTAGGAGAATGGGAATGTTCTACACCTGTGCTGTCCGATACGATAGCCACTGGTCACAGAAAGCTACTGAGCACTTGAAATGTGGCCAATGCAAATGAGGAACTGAATTTTTAGTTTTGTTTAATTTTAATAAACTTGAATTTCAGGAGCCACACGTGGCTAATAGTTACTGAGTGGACATTGTAGCTGCAGAACATTTATTCACCCTACCTGCCATGGGAGACTTTTAAGTTAATTCCACTTTTTGCTGTTATAAACATCACTGAGATGATTTTCTTTGTGTAGAAATCCTTGACACATGTTCTGTTGTTTTCTTAAATTTGATTCTTAGAAGTGGAGTTACCGGGCCAAAGAATGCCAAATTCTTTGTGGTTTTTGGTGCATATTACCAAAATAGTCCAGGAAGGCTGTGCCAATTTGTAACATGTAAAACCATTACCAGGGTCAGTATTCCAAATAGATTAAGGGCTAAAAGGTAATCAATGAACCACACCCCCAAAACTGTAAGAAAACACAGGTGCATATTTAACTAGTTTCGAAGCGGGGGTGGGGTGGGGGGTGGGGGGGGACTTTCTAAGCCTAAAAGCAATGAAAGTAATTACTGTAAAAGAAAAGAATCAACAACTTGAGCCATGTGAAAATTATAAAACTTTTGTTGTAAATAAAAAAAAAATAAAAGTAAACAAACAACAGGGAAATTGTATGCAGGAAAAAGACAGGAGTTTATCATTAATGTATAAAGAGCTATTCCGGATCAATAAAAATTAATCCTGTGTAAGGAAATGAGGAAAGGATGTAAAATAATCCAAAAGGGAAGAAATAAGAAGATTCAGTGAGATTATGAAAAGCGTGAAGCGTATTAGTAATTAAAGCAATGCTCAAAGACTCCCATCTTCAGGTGCCAGAGTCACTTCCAGATTTAAGTCCAAACATAGTCCCTTCTGGGGCACAGGGTCCTCTTCCACTTCTGACAGGAGAGAGATCAAGAATCTTCTTACCAAATAACCCCTAGAAAGATAAATCCTGCCCCAAATTGTCCAGAGAAAAACCAATGAAGTAAATCAGAGTCTGCTAAATTTCCCTTTAATCATAAAATAATTTGAGCACTTCTTGAAAATATAGCATGGGGCATTTTCAACCTATCTAAGGGTATTACATGAATTATTTGCTCTGAGGATGTTTAGTCTTTGTAACAATTTGGTCATTCCCATTTTACTGATGGAGAAACCGAGGCTTTGCAAAGGTACATAACTCAGCTAATGAGTGGCAGGGCCAGTCCGACTCCCAAGTCTGTGAACACAAAGCTGTGGTTCCTTCATGCGTGTATCAGTGTGGTAAGGCAACCGAGAGACACGCACCAGGGGACGAGGTCAGTGCGATTTTACGTTTTAGGACCCACGTGAGAAGAAGGCCTCATTGCAGAAGGCAGGGATTTCCTTGCATTATGCAAGAGCAATGTAAGAACAGATGTCAGACCATTTGTTATTCTCTCTTCTTCCTTCATTCCTGGATATTACAATCCATTCCTTGCCGGCCGCGGAGAGTCTGGCATGCTCTCTGCCGGCTGCTAAGCTACAGCGTGGCTTCCCTCCAGGACAGCCGCCCTGGAGCAGCCAAACACATGTCTGAGCATTCCTAACGCCCCTCGCTGCCTTGAGCGGTTTTGAAAACTGTTGACTATTTTAGCAGTTCTCGGCTTCTCTGAGGCCACGGCACTAAGCGAAAAGCTTAGCTGGCTCTTCGTAGAGTCTTGTCTGTGATATGATGTCTACTGGTGAGAAGGAAAATTACCCCACGCACAGGGCTTTCATATTGTGTCAACAGGCTTGGCAACACGGTACATTTGGATCCTGTTACAAATGATTCACTGTCATTCTGGATGTTCTTGGCGCTCCTCATCGGTGACAGGCCTGGAAGACTTCACTGTACTTATCTCAATGTAGGGCACTTAGTTGGTTTCTAATAATT